>PVIC010007486.1:30019-50985 GCA_004025085.1 Thryonomys swinderianus | reverse complement strand
TGCTACCGAAAATAGTCTTATCCTAGAAGGAGTTGGGTTTTTTTTTTTCTTTTTTTGACAGGGTCTCTCTTTGTAGTTCAGGCTGGCCCTGAGCTTTCTATGTAGCCCAGACAAGCCTCAAACTCAGCAGTCCTCCTGCCTCTGCCTCCTGAGTGCTGGAATTACAGGTTTGAGCCACAAGCCTTGCATTTGTGGTATGTGGTACTGATTGCTGATGGGTGTGAGTCACCACGCCCAGTATTATTGTATGTATTTGACATCCAAATGAGAATAACCAGGCACCCCAACAAGCAAAGTTTAATCTTTAACTGTGAGAAAATCGTTAGAAATACAGCCTGGGTGGCCACAGAACTTGCAGGCAAGCGTGTTTGAAAATCTGTTATGAACACCTGCATGCGGTCAAGAAAGCAGAGTAAAATAGGAAAACTATAGGTGAGAAATGACACTTTTTAAAAGGTCTACTTAAGATTCAAAAAATTGAAAATAAATTTATGAAATATATTTCAGATAAACCTTGATTTACAGTGGTTTAATTTGTGATATTTTATTTGACCACGGTGCAAAAGACATGGACCTTCAATGTAAGCCATGCTTTGATTTTGCTTCTTTTTATTTTATTTTATATTTTATTTTAATTTTATTTTTGAGACAGGGACTTGCTTTGTTGTTCAGGTTGGCCCTGAGCTCACTAGTAACCCAGGCAAACCTTGAGCTCAGCAGTCCTCCTGCCTCTGCCTTTCCAGTGCTGGGATTACAGGCGTGAGCCACCACGCCCAGCTTTGATTTGCATTTTAATTTCTTGCCAGGGTAGTAACCTACAGTGCCTTGCAACCTCAGGCTGGTGGGTAACAGTGACACTGAGCCGGTTTTCCCACTCAGCTAGACAGTCACAAGATGAACTCACATTCTGTAAAGTATATTATTCTCCTATGTTATAATGTTTCTTAGCTTAGGTTCATTAAATGCATTTTGGGCCCACAATACTTTTTTTGATGGATCCATAGAGAACCCCATTAGAAGTTAAGAAGCATTTTTAAATTTAAAGCATAGACTTGAAAAATGTAAGAAGAAATAGCTCGGGTTATAGTGTGAAGTAATTAAATACCTGACTAATTGAAGTGTAGGTAGATACTGAAAGAGAATGTTCAATTAAGAAATGATACAAAGCTTTTCAAATTTCACGAGAAATATGAAACTGTTAAGATAAAGAAGATAAATGGAACACAGCCTGATAAATATAAACAAAATAAGCCAAGGCAAAAAATAAACAAACTGTTGAATATCAGTGAGATGTGGCATATCTAAAATATTTTCCCAAATTCTCATGTGTGTAGAAAATGAGGTGCTATCACTGATCTGTCATTAGGAAATGGAGCCTGATTGGCCCGGAAGGATATATTCTTGTCTTCCACTGTTTGTGTTTTGTTGACATAAATGACAGATCCATTGGCAGAAGGCAATGAATCCAAGAAGTGAAAGGAGCGATTTCTGGTGCTGAGAAGACAGACCACAGAGATTTCAGGTCTCTACCTCGGTGCTGGCAGCATAGGCCACATTCATATTTCAGAAAACACAAAGACCTAGAGCACAAGCCCATCTTTAGCTTGTCAAATTGTCTTAAACAGAGCCGAGGGAAGGTCTCTGGCACAGACAGAGAGCAGCCCAAATGTCACTAGTGCCCGCAGTCTAGAGGAAGAGGCGTCTCGTTTGGTGGGTCCAGATGTTGGGTCCACAGAGTGTCCCTTATCTGTGTCTGGACCTCCTGTGGAGAGCCTGTTCAGTGACCTGAGTATTTCACTTTATTAGATCTATGCAGAAAATATGCACAGACTTTAGGCTACCAGGGAAAACCGGGGTCCACTTTTGTGACTGTGTTTGGGCTTCCAGTATTGCATGATGGATCCTCAAGAGAAGCAGACACTAATTTGCTATATAACCCCAACAATGGTACCTGTACCTTCCCTCAAGAGCTCACAGACCCCCGCAGAGTCATTATCTAAGAACACAGCCATGTTTGCAAGCTTGGCCTTGTACAAAAGGTGACACCCGTTGCAGTGCTGTCAAAGTGCAGGCCTTTCTAGAGCACAGTGTCTGGGCTGCAGAGAGAACTCACCAGAACGCCTCCAGTAGCTTCTCTAAGACTTGTCTGACCTTGATTGTTTGCAAGGAAGAAGTGCATATTTACAAAGGTGGAAATATCTTCACCTACTTATTGTGGGGCAAGAGATTCAGTTAGTTCAGCAACTTACATAACTCTGCAAAGTCTGTCTACAGAACATCTGTCTTCCTGGCCCTTTGTTCCAACCCCGCACTCTTGAAAAATGTTGCTCTCAGTTACAGGAGAGATACAGAACTCCTTTTGTGAGCCAGTAAGTGGCATTGGACTCAAAGCTGGGGCTACCAAGTAGCTTTCTGGTTTTAGAAACTAAGCAGGAAACTACGAACAGCAGCCTTTGTGGTGCTAGAAATGTGTTAGATTCCTAAGTCCATGTTTAAGTAAAAGTCCGCAGCCCCCAAATCACGTTCTGTAAGAACTGAATAATAGTCAAAAAGTAGTTTGTAACTGGTCCTGTCTACAGTAACATATGTAGAAACCTAATCTGAAGGGGACAGATTGAGAGATTTTGTACAATGGGTTGTGGGCAAAATACCTTAGATTACCCACGTTTTAAAAAATAGACTGAAACTATCCCTTTTATCGTAAACTAGGCCTTTATCTTTCTGCGGATGAGCCGTGCTTTTCTCCCTTAAACCAAGACAGAGCATGCCCTAGATTCACAAATCCCAGAGGTTTGCACTGCCCCCAAGAAAATCACATACATTCTCAGCTCCAGAAAATAATTTGTTTCATTCTCTGATTGTTCACACTCCAATCTGAGTGTCCTGTGTGCTTCTGAATGAATCTTTTCCATGTCTTTTAAAAAATAAAGTAACATATATAAAAGTTAAAGTACAGAAAAATCACACACATCTCTTATGCAATAGTATGAAACAGTGAATTATACTTTGCCTATTTTGATGGAATTATCATATATTTATAGATCGATGTGAAATGTGTGTATAAAATCAGAAGTACTTCTGTGTCTACTTAGCAAAATATCTTTTATGCATATTTCTCCCAGAAATCTTTTAGTGCATATAATGAAGTTAATTCTGTGCATCAAAATTATATTGACTTGGGCCGGAGATTTAGCTCAGTGGTTCCAGCGCCTGCCTCGCAAGCGCTAGGTCCTGAGTTTGATCCTGGTAACCACAAGAAAGCTGGGCGTGGTAACTCACGCCCACCAGCAATCAATACCACATACCACAGTGCTGGGCGTGGTGGCTCACGTCTGTCATCCCAGCACTTGGGAGGCAGAGGCAGGAGGATTGCTGAGTTCGAGGCTTGCCTGGGCTACACAGTGAGCTCAGAGCCAGCCTGAACTACAAAGCGAGACCCTGTCTCAAAAAAAAAAAATTATATTGACTTGTTTGTGATTTATGGTCATATACATTGTTTTGATGGTTCTGAAATTAAGTCCTGGGTAGGTACCATCTTGATTTATTAAATGAATATTTTAATATCACATTTTTAATAAGGGTGGAATCTGATAGCTATTTTAAGTTATTTTTCAAAGTGTTGTAAGAGTTTGTCTAGAGCTAGAGTAATTCAGATAGTGTGATATTGAGAAAATAAAATAGAATGGTAAATAAATGACAGCAGGTTGAAAAGAATGCACACGTGAATATTTAAATTTGACAAAGGAGCTATAGAGCCATGAGAGAAGTGAATGTCATCTCAACAAATGATACAGTAATTATTTCCAATTCACATAGAAAAAAGAAAAAAAAACAGATCCTGCCCCCAAAATATCAGAAAGCATAAGCTAATTGTACTGTAAATAGATGCATCACAATATCTGTCATCCAAACAAGAAAGATGAAACATTCAAAGAAGCAGGGAAATTTTACCTTTAACCATGAGGAAATCAGTCAGTGGAAACAAATATCAAAGTGACAAAGATGATGGGACTTTTATCAATCTCAGACATTTTGAAATGTCTACCTATAATAAACTATATGTGTTCAGAAGGAAAAAAATATAACAATACACTGATGAAGAAATAAAGGAAACGTAAAAAAAAAGGGGGGCTCACATGAGATAAAAAATAAATGAAGTGAGGAATCCACCTAGGAGATCAATTGCCTCATGATTAGAAAGGAAAAAAAAAAGAATAAAATTGAAGACACAGGAATAGAAACTACTAAAAATGAAATGCAGATGAAATTTTTTTTACTCAAAGACACGATAAATTTTTAGAAAACAATATAGAATATGTTTTATTAGGAAAGATAGGGAAGAAAGTCTGACAGACATGTTTTGGAGTCAAGGTCATAGAATTTCATTGCCAGTGGGAAGACAGGAAGTACGGTCAGAGAACACTTCCGGGGGGGGGGAGCCACGTGATAGCAAGTTTGAGATTCTGACCATGACGGTAGCAAACGAGGCCAGGTGGGTAAAACAGGGGTGCAACATTCCAGGACGAGCTCGTGGATTTTTAATGAATCTGTAATAGACAGAACTAGGCTCCAATTCGTTTTGACTTCAAAGCCATACTCTTTTCAAAAGAACAAAATTATCTTATTCCTTGTGAAAAATGTAAAAAAAAAAAAAAGCCAGAGCAGATTAAACTTGACTATTTCAGGGACCCAGAGTAGAAGTTTCAGATCTGGATTAAAAGAATATATTAGAATCAGAACTTGCAGTGTTACTTTCCCCAGAGAATTTAGCACATGGACTGATTTTCTGGGTTTAGATGTGGGACGGTAATACGTAAGCCACAGAGCCACGTTGTCACCTCCAGCCACCACAGTGACACTGGGCGACCTGGAAATGTAATTAGCTGATGAGAATGGCATTGTATATGTCGTCCAGGCTCTTAAGTCATCTTTTCGGAAATTTGCATTTACCAATCACCCACCTCCTACTCAAGGATTCACGCAACTATTCTGAGAGTCCTTTTCCCAGATTTCTTCATACATGTATATGCCAGCTGAATGAGCAAACCCGACCTTGGATTAAAGAAGCAAAAGAAGGAAAAAACAAATGAGGATATTTGAGAAATGGAGCTATAGAAAGTCTTCTTTCAATAGGATCGTAACTCACAGACGAAGGGGTTATTTAGCCTGTTGGTATGGTCCAGCAGTTTATTCATCTGAGAAAAGATAATAGCCTTAAAAACTACTTTTAATTCAAGAATATGGCTTGTTTTTTACATTTAACTCTGTATTTTGAGTGAACTATAGACTCAAGTACAATTCTACCTCCTCATATTTAAAATGATGCTATGATTCTCTGGTCTTCTCACAAGGTAATTTTGCAAAATTAGGTTACAATACAACAGGACGCTGAGGTTGATACAGTTCCCTGATCTTTACATTTCCCCCATTTTACCTCAACTTGCGCACGTGATACATTAATTTCTGTGCAAATTCCAAGGTAGGTTTTTATGCATCTGACACGACAGTCAGTACACAGAACAGTATGGTCACTGCAGGCAGCCTTCGTTTGGTCTCTGTAAGTCTCTCTCCACTGTGCTCCCCGTCCAGTCCCTAAACCTTGATGGTCCCTGACCTGATTTCTCTCTGTATAATCTCATCCTTTCAAGAAGACTGTGGGAATGGAATCATCCAGCATAAAACCTGTGTGACTGACTTTCTCCATTCAACATAATTTTTGAGACTCATCCAAGTGGGTGCATGTAATGGATACTTTGTTTCTTTTCATTGGAGAGGGGAGGTATACTAGTGAGTGTACCTGTTCACCCAGGGAACATCTCTAGGCTTGATGCCAGTATGGGGCTGTTTGTTAATAAATGACTATGAAGATATATATGTACAGATCTTTGTATGAACATACATTTTCTCTTCTCTGGGGCAAGATACTTCTCTGGCATCTGAGAGTGGAGCCACTTTAGGTAAGGCAACCAGGGGAAGGTTTTCCAGGGTGAGGAGGTAGAAGCAGGAAACTTCCTGGTAAAGCAGAATAAGTCACATGCATACCCAGGAAAGAGAGTTGTAAGAGGAAGCAGTAAGGACAAAATCCCTGGGATCTGAACGAGATTGACAAGTCTGCAGAAGGGAAGGGAAAGGAAAGAAATGTGGGTAGAGGTATCTCACTAAAGGAAAGGGAGAAGAAGGAAAAAGACGTTTAGGGCTCACTATATCATGATACAGTGCTTTGCACGTCCTAAAATGATGATAGAGTGCTATTCAATTTATCATTCATGCCGGGTGTGGTGGCTCACACCTGTCATCCCAGCACTCGGGAGGCAGAGGCAGGAGGATTGCTGAGTTCCAGGCTTGCCTGAGCTACAGCGTGAGCTCAGGGCCAGCCTGAACTACAAAGCGAGACCCTGTCTCAAAAAACTAAATAACAACAACAACGAAAAGGTATTTTATCATTCGCAGCTGTTCTTTTTTTACACAAAACAGACAGAAGTTGCAGCTCATATTTTTTCTGGTGACTTTTAGAGAAGAGACAAAATACAAGGCACTTTCTGTCACATGAGTCACTGCAGGTGGGTTAGTGAGCTTGTATTTAGGTGACCACTGTCACCTAAAATCTGCCGCCAAATCCCAGCCAAGCTGTCAGCCCCCTGGTAGAAGTTTGAGAAAGGCAGCGTTCCCAAATGCAAATTAGTTCAAGACAACGAAGATTGGGGTTTTAATTTAAATATATTTGTCTTCAATGTATTTGGCTTCCCGGCAACCGTTCACTACTACACCAGACAATTTAATCCTTTTTAACCTTTAGTTTCCTTATTTATAAATAAGAAACCTCACAGAATTGTTAGGTATTAAACAATATGAATAAAAGTCCACAAAGCTTGTCAGACTGGCTTTAAAGAAAAGTCATGAGAGATCTAGGAAGTCTCTGTAGACCTTTCTCTGCCTAAGTGACTAAGATTATGCACCTGTTTACTTTCCACAGACTCTGAGTAGAATGAACAACAGGAAACCCAGACATCAACATTAAGAAGATGGAATTTGGTCTCAAACCAGTACTCAAACAAATGAACACACACAAAGGTGAATCTGTCAGTGATTCAAAATTCTTTGCGTTTTTGGACAAAGGTAGAGACCAACTGTTAATTGTGCATCTGTGGTTACTATGATCAAAGTTATTTTACTCTGAAGCAGGTTTGATTATTGATGTTTAATAAAAAGCAACACATGCAAAGGGGGTCTCTGTTTGAAAACACCCCTTGGTCTGGCAGGTTAGCACATTTCACCATCAACAAAACAGTCTCCCGTCTCAATTCATGTTTAAAATATAGAAAACCTAGACAAAAACGACAAGTGCGCTTCACGGTTAGGTTGAAAAGGGACATCGTTCAACTCTTTACATAGGTTCACAGACAGTGGAGTGCATTCCAATTGGAGAAATTATTATAAGAGACTTAGAATGCAAAAGGTTTCAATTTTTTCTGCTTTTCTTTCTTTCCCATATCTGTTCCCAAGTATCTGTCTCTGCCTAAAATGTTTAACAGAGGGTCACCGTTTTCCACAAAGACAAAATAATTTTGGTTTCTTGATGCAGTAATGTTAATTTTCTTCGGGGGGTAGTTTGCCTATTTAGTTTAAATTGACCTTTCAGTGGAAACAGGGTACTCCTGGGCAAGGATAAATTGAGGTCATTATTGTAACTGCCCTTGGAAAATCAACACGTAGTAGTCACTTTGCATCCTTAGGAGGACTGCACGTCTGCCCGCATGACTGGTTTAACCGACTGCAGAGGAAGCTCGCTGTTTTCACTTCCGGTTGCTTTCTAATCAGACCGTGTCGCTCAGTATATACTTTCTGCTGGGTGTAAAATCTCAAAAACGAGAAGGGAAAGAATAATCAACAACTCCCCAGTGCTTTGCACCACGGGGAACCCAGCAATGTCTACCGAAAACTAAAGTCTTTCTCCAAACATAAAAGCTACTAATCAGTATAGATAGTATAAAAATGAAAATTTCCAGACCGTGAGACTTTCGAGATTGGACAGATCAGAGGACAAAAAGGACTTAGAAGTTACAGAATAACTGTGAGTGCAGCTACAGATATTCAATTGCTTCTTCAAAATGGCTATTCTGTTTAGGATCTTTCATGGCTTTAAGCTTCTCATGTTTTGCATAGGAGGGTTATAGAGGAATTATTCTTTAAATGTTATCATTTACTTAAGTAATGCATGTTTATTGTTTTCTTCTAAAGGGCTTTCTTCTAAATGTCAGTGAATGGCTTGGGGAAATGACTTCGATAAATATAAAACAGGTCACAAACATATTTGATGTATTTAGCATTTATCCAAGTTAGACAAGGCTCATCTGAGAGAGAACTTGTATGTATTTCTGAACTGTAAACTGTCTGAGTAGAAAGAAAAACAGTCAGTTTGTATTTTATGAAGCTTTTCAGAGAAATATTTTGTCTTTCTCAAAGTTGCTATTTCTGACATTAGCCACTCAAAAGTTCATTTACAATGGCCCATTTCCTCACCCCCTCCTTCATTCCTTCCTCCTTTCCTAATTAGCCTTTGATACTATTTCAGTGTGTCACAAATTAATTTTCTAGGAATCACTTAAAAAATCATTCCCAAGGATAGCACTTAGGAAAAAAACTAAAGGTGTATTATATCCAAACAAAATAGGAATGTATAAAACTTAATCAGATTAACTCAATCATAGAAAAACTCTGCAACAAAGGCTAATATTTTTCATGTCTGGGAAAAATAATTTTGAAACAGCACTAAATGATATAAAAAATCACTGTACTTGATTATATTACATAGATAATTACAGTAGAGTCCTGTCTGAAAATTAATAAATAGGGATGCATAATGTTCAAGCAGTTCAAGATCTTTAAGGACATCAACAATTAACCATATCTATGAAAATGCAACCACATGATCATGTTTGCTTTTTGAACTGTATTTGTGGAGATATAATTCTTATCTACTTGTGCTATAGCACAATATGATTTTAGTTAGATCACATAATTAAGTGTAATTTGATGTCTAGAGTCAGGGAGGGTAGACCAGCACCTTAGTTGGAAGAATGTTTTTGTAGCATGTTCTTGCTGCAAAACTCTTCTCAAACTAAAGGAAGCCCTAGATTCGCTTTCAGTTTTGAGCAACTACTGAGCCATTTTTTTTTTCTGGCATTTTCTCTCTTTTGATAGCGGTAGAAGATGGCTCAGGCACTTTGGAGAAATTCTTGTGTAAACAGGGGCCTTATCTGAAGAATGGCAAAACTTGGCGTCAGTTGCAAAATGATACTCTGTTGACAGCATTTAAATTACATTTTAAACTGAGTCCACTGAAAATATTTACCTGAAACATTAGAAAACTAACATTTGAAATCAAAAGAATTTTCTTTTGATCCTTCCTTTGGAGTACTTTGATACTTGAGATTTCAAGAAGTCTATAAAAAATACTGTTTATCTACACTTGAATATTAATGAAGGCAAATGGCAACTTGTGCATAGGAAGAAAAAATATTAGACTGAGCGTTCTCTAGACAAATGTCTAGAAATGTGGACTTGAAAAAACTTTAAAGATCAACTGCTCTTACATTTTTCACTGTGCTTTCTAACTGATGATGTGTAAGAGTTCTGAAAGTAACTAGCCATTTCTTTGAAAGTAAGGCATGAAATCTATATAGCTCATATAACTATTAAGTGTTCACTATAAAACAGAATCTCTGCAATGTTCTATACATTGCAGATTGTAATATAGACTCCCTAATTTCTTGACTTTAATTATCTCGGCATCTAGAAAGAGCTTAAGAATATTTCTTCACTTTGTCTTCTGGGATCTCATCAAGATATTGTGGAAATATCTCTTCTGGGTTACCCTCTTCTGGGTCACTCTTGACAGATTCTTTTTCTTCTACCATAGATTTTTCTTTTCATTTTCTTGTACATAGAGTTTGAGGATGGGATGCAGCTAAGATTAATGACAACAAAAGAATAGCAGCATTTCTAGAACACAGGGAGCATGCAAAAGAATTTAAGATGCATAAATTATCTCATTCTCTCAAAAACCCTACTTTAGGTCTGTTTACAGAAGACGAAAGTGAGATATAGACCCCTGAGCCGTGGGTTGAGCTGGGACCCCTCTAACTTGAAGGATCTGTGACACAGTGCTAATACGCTCTGAATCCAGTCAACATCATGGACACACTGGAGCTAAAGGACCCTTTCTAGATTTGACCATTATTTGTTCAATTTCTGAAGTATCTCCTTGTCTCTGTGTGAGCACAACCCTTCATGCCCCTAAGCCTTGCTGTATTCTCCAGTGAGGATCACAGCAACAGATTAAAGCAAGCACTGAGAAGTCCACGGCACATGTGAAATTCTTCAGACAGTGTCTGGCAGTTGACTGTAGCAATTATTTTAAGAATTTTGTAAATCCCCAATTTAAGTTATTAGAGAACTTATTTGATCTCAGGTCAAGTAAGACCTATGAGAACCTCTGGTTTGAGTTCCAGCTACTTAGGGAGACTGTACACTACCCTAGACTCTGACTTGTGCACTGTCCCCATTAGGTTCTTACAATCCCTTGTCCCCACTGAGTCTTCCCCCAGTTGAAATTGTACACTAATCACATCCTGCCTGGCTTTATAATTCAATGTTTTTTTTCTATTTCAGATAAAATCTTGTACTAGTAGAGTGAAGGTTCATGGATTTTATCATTCCTAGAGGAAATGTGTGCAAGCCCTAGTGGAGAATGGTGCCGAAATTTGACTCACTTTGAAGAAAAGATTCTTTTTTTTTTTTTTTTTTTTGAGACAGGGTCTCGCTCTGTAGTTCAGGCTGGCCCTGAGCTCACTATGGAGCCCAGGCAAGCCTCAAACTCAGCAATCCTCCTGCCTCTGCCTCCCGAGTGCTGGGATGACAGGCGTGAGCCACCACGCCCGGCACTGTGGTATGTGGTATTGATGGCTGGTGGGCGTGAGTCTCCACGCCCAGCACTGTGCATGGATACCAGGGTTCAAACTCAGGATTTGGGCTTGCGAGGCAGGAGCCAGAAACACTGAACTAAATCTCCAGCCCTCTCTTCTAATCTTATGGGGCCATTGTAGTTTCAATGCATATGTCATCCCAATGTCATAATGGGATATGTGACAAATACATGTATATGTAAATTTGTAATCAATAGTTGTTCCCCTCATTTTCTCACCTTCTGGAAATTGGTCTCCCCTCTTTACTCCCTCCCTGTTTCTCTCTCTGGATATTAGTGTACATATCTGTGTTGACTGACAAGCCCAAGAGTTCCAGTAGTGCAATTCTCTCTGAGAACAGAAGTCTAAGAGTTGGGGTTGGGAAAAGATGGGAAATAATGTTTTCTGTTGGAGTCTGAAAGTCCTAAAGCCAGGAATATAAGTGTTGAAGTGAGGAGAAGATGAATTTCTCAACTCAAATAAGAAGCAGAGTCTGTCTCTTGCCTCCTTTCTGTTCTTTTCAGATATTGAATGAATTGAAAGAAACCTACAGGGATCGGCATGAATTCAAATGGTAATTTCTTTTAGAAATGGCCTCAGGGACACACTCAGAAAGGACGTCTCAGTAGCTCTCAGTTTGCCTCGGCCCAGACAAGTTGATGTATACAATTAACCACACGACGTCCCACGTTCATACTCGAATATTTAACTGCTTATTTGACAGGTTTCGGTTCCTTTCTCTTTAGGTTATGGGGACTCACCAGTTACTGTCTTGCATCTCCTGTGGGACTGCATTTCTATACTCACTTCTCAACACCACTTACCGAACAGCCAAAAGATTGCTTTCCAGGCCGGATACTGTTCGTCGTGCACCTGCCTAACTCTTTATGTAGAATATTGTTGCTTTGGGGAACGACAGTTATTTGAAGTGGTTTCATTTTTGAATTTCTTGTCATCTGCATGCCTCCCTGTTGTTCGTTTCTAAATGAAGAACTCTCAGAGGGGACAGAAAGGAACTTCCCAAATGTATTTCCTAACGTGGAAAGCCGGTGAACCCTCTGTAGCTTCCACTCGTACAAACCTCCTAGGATCTGCCCAACATGCTTGGGGAGCAGCTGCTTTGAGCCCTTGGTTTTGGCGCTGAGATGCGGAGTAAAGCTTCAGAGTGAGGTTTACATGAGGGGACAGGATCCGGCTCGTGTCCTCCCCCTCTTCAGAGTTAGTCCTTCTCCATAACGGAGTTCACGAAAGGGTTCCCTGCACTCGGCACTTCTGTGACCCCTTCAGAAGAAGGGTCTCCCTCATCCGCTGGAACCTGCAAACTAGTGAGAAGATCTCACTGTCCCAGAGGGGTTGAACATGGCTGAGAGTCGAGAATTGTTCTGTTTCCCAAATAAATGAAAATACCGTTTTCTGTCGACTTTGATAAAACATTTAGATGTAAAAGCAATCTCCTTCTGTGTGTTTCTTCAGGGTACAACAGATGCTTGCAGAAGTAAATCATTTAAGCAGAGAAAGCAAGAAGAGTACAAAAGTATTCTTTCTAATATTAAAATATAAGTAAATGATAGTTTTTCACTATATGATTCATTCGCATTTCATTCCTGGTTTCAGATAATGATTATTAATACCAACAAAATCAACATCTTAATTATAGTTTAGAAAAATGTTTCCAAGGCAGGCGGTTGCAGTGAAACCATCTCGTATGTGTGCATATAAAACTTCTTGAAATTTTCATCAGTTTTTCTCTGATTGTCAAATAGGTTGGGAACTGGTGAGAAGTCATAGAGATCGCATTACAAAAACTTAACATTGGCAAGTCAATCACTCTTAGAATTGCTTGTGTCTCACGCTCACCTGCAACCCAGATGCGAGATCGTGCACAGGGTCTGTTCATCAGGTCTGGAGTGAACGCGAGGATTTGCAGCTGTAGCACATTTGCAGCCAAAGCTAATGCTGGCTGACTTTGGAAATACCCTAAGCTCTCTTGTGAGCTCACTGAGGCATTTTCAGCAAGGAAAAAGAAGGGGCTGTTGTAGTTTGTGCTACTATAACAAAATTCCTTAGACTAGGAGGCTAAGAAAGGATAAACATGCATTTTCTGCAGTTCTGGAAGCTGAGGATTCCAAAATCGAGGGCTGGCAGATGCTAGGGTTGGCGTGTCCCCCTTGCTTCCAAAGCGGCACCTTTTCCTCGTGTCTGCGCATACCAAAGGAGGACAGGGAGGGAGGCGGGCTGGGCCCTCAGCCAAGAGCCGGAAGGGCCACACAGATTCCTGAGACCTTGTGTTAGACCATCAGTCTTCCCCTGGGGCGGACTCTTCTGGGCCCAGTAACTGCCCAAGTGCCCCACCCCTTAAATTTTGCTAGTTCACTTGCAACGTGAATTTTGAAAGAACACATACCTCCAACCATAGCAGGGATAAAGATAGAGCTCACAGAGGGATTAAATTGGGAAATTCAAATGTTTTTAAAATATTTTCCAGGGCAATGTATTATGCTTGAAGGATGTCATTTTAATGATCCATGGCTACTGATATTGAGCTCTAGATTCAAGAAGACCAAAAGGAGCAGTAGTGAGCTTTAATCAAACTTTTTATGGTTCAGACCCTCTCAGTTGTTATTGTGGACACAGTTACAGATTCATTGTGGCTTCTGCAAAATTCATACAGCAAGACATGAACTCAAATGCCTAGAATGTGATTACAAAGTGCCCCATATACTTAACATATTTTAAGCAAAAAAAAAATATATATACACACACACACACATATATACATAGTATTTGGAAATGAGCTGAGAGATTAGCAAATGAAAATACATTCTTTTTAGATTGTTACACAGTATATTTACCATTGTTATTCTCTCATCATTTTTGTTATGAAAAAAATTGTCCATAATAGCTTTTATATTTTCTTTGTTAATATCTGTCTCTGTATTATATTAAAATAAATTTTTAAAAACTCAGAATGTGATTGCATTGGTGCTGAGGCCTTTAAAGTAGTAATTAAGGTATAATGAGGACATAGGAAAATACTGATTCACTGACACTTGTGCCTTATGAGAAGAAAGGTTAGGCCATGCACATAGACTGTGGGTGATCATGGGAGGATATAGTGAGAAAAAGGCTATCTGTGAGCTGACAGAATCTTGACAAGAAAAATTCACTGGCTGACACCTTAATCTTAGACTTCTCCCTTTAAAAGCAGAAAAATATACTATCTGTGGAGCAAGCCTCCCGGTCTGATATTGCGTGGGGTCAGCAATAGCAAACCAACATAGATGCTATGGTGTGTTGTGTTAATACATCGTCAGGCTGTTCCAGAGAAGCTAGACTGCTGAATTTTATGTAAAATGATTTGTAAAATTTTGTCAATTACACAAGATTGGTTTAAAACTTAGACAAAACTGAGTGAAAAAGTTATTTACATGTTATCTGTGAAAGTCCTAGTATGTGATAACTGTCTAACAAACATTAATAGGTTTTTGCTTCTCACACAACAGTAAAATTGCACGGCGTGGGTGGGAGTATGGTCGTGTAACTTACAGACTTTCCCTCAATGGTTGGGATCAGAAATGTGAACAGAGTCTGAGAAAGTGTCCCAGAGCAGAGACGCGGACCTGAACTCACCCCGACGACTAGATTCTCGGCTCTTGCAGTGGCAATAGAATTTCAGAAATGTGTCAGGGAAAGGCAGGGGCAGCTCTTCTAGGAAAAGAGAGAAAGTGAACGGCGGGGACAGGGACGGGACGTGAGCACCGGGAGGGCGTCACCCTAGGTGCACAGGCCCAGTCTGGCTCACCTCAGAAGAAAGAGACCAGGCCAACTCTTACGCATTAGCTTAGCTGGGCCAGCACCGAGGCCATTATTATCTCAGTGGTGCTTTTGCAGCTCCCCAAGAATCCCTGTGGCTTGGAGGCAGCTCATCTCCCATGACAGGACCGCTGTATGAAGAGGAGGACGGGCCAGTGGCCTCATACGGCGAGTGCTCCGGGCAGGGGGAGGTGAAGGGCTACAAAGAACCGCTTTTTTCAGAGTGTGATGTGATTGTCACTCTGAAGACTTGTAGGTATCGCTTCTGGGGGTGGAGGATGGGGCCTGCACAAAGCTGACGCTAGATGTCCCTGGAAATTCCTTAGTTACTCTTGGTCTTGAGGGAGATGCGACATGGTAAGTAATTCTAGGGCCAGTAAGTCTTGTGATACACACACTTCTGAAGCGTTCATCATGCCTACGTTCAGAGCTGAGCAGGAACCTGACCCAGAGCGTTAAGACACAAAGGGAGACAAGTCAAATGAAGGCAGAGTGCTGTATTTGTCCTGCTCTTAGTGACCTTTGGGTCTCTGCACGTCTAGTGTCCAGGTCCTTGACACAGATCTGTACATGGCTTAGTTCATTCCTCAGGCTTCAGGGAATTGAGGATGTGACGAAAGGATAAACTCAGGACCCTGAGTTTCTGAACTGCTTTGACACAAGCCTATGGGTAAAAGTGTGCAGTCCTGACATGGACAGCTTTGATCATGTCTAAGAACTATAGTTTCTTTTCTACCCATCTCTATTTCTTCCCCCTTCCCTCAGAATAGTTTTATTTGGATCGGCTACCAAATGATCCTCTTCAGAAAGATGAGATTGGAATGTATAAAAAATGAGTCATGGGCCAGAGATTTAGCTCAGTGGTTCCAGCACCTGCCTCACAAGTGCAAGGTCCTGAGTTCAATCCCCGGTAACCACATACAATGCACGCCTGTAATCCCAGCACTCGGGAGGCAGAGACAGGAGGATTGCTGAGTTCAAAGCTTGCCTGGGCTACATAGTGAGCTGAGGGCCAGCCTGAACTACAAAGTGAGACCCTGTCTCAAAAAAAAAAAAAAAAAAAACATTTGCAGCTATTATCTGACTGATGGGAAAAATATTCATAAAGCATAATTGGAGAGCTAGAGCAATCTGATTTTCCCCTGAGGACCTCCACATGGAGGCTGTGGCAAAACCAGATCATGCTGCCTCTTTCTGAAGACTTAGAAGTGGACACTTATGAAAAAGATCTAGTCACAGGGCCTGTGCCTGGTAACCAGTCCGCCACAACTCAGGTAGAATAATGCAAAGGTGACTCAGTAGTCTCATTTCCTTCTGCATGAAGGATGGATTGAAAAGGTCCCTGGGGAAGCTCTGAAAGAGAACAACAAGGACTCCTGGGACAATTTTAGTTGAAGTTTGAACTTCCTTTTATTGAGAGGGAAAAACAAAATATTAGTTTCTCAATTAATAAAATAATTTATCTGGATTTCTGTTGTTTACCATCACCTTGCATTCAGAAAGGTTGAATTGCTGGTTTTGATTCACTGTAATTTTGGAAAGGTGAAAAAGTTCTATTTCTTGCTACCATGGAATCTGATCAGAATGCAATTCAAACTTGTTTTTTACTGCAACTCCTAATCAGAATATTTTTTTCACTTCATTTTTCTTCATTATTTAATATATACATACACATGTATATTACTACAGTGTTCTGGGAACTAAATGAAACATTTCACAAAACATTACAATGTGAACAATTTCCCAAAATACTTTTTTATTCTATTTCATTTGTAATAGTACTGGTTGCAGTGACCAAATGATTTTATAGCACCTTGGATAGGTTGTAACTGGTGCTTTAAAACTTAAGGCATTGAAAAACTACTTTAGAAACAAAATATTGCAAACACTTAAAGCACACACACAGTTTGCTTTGTGCAGTTCCCTAGAGGTTACTCTCAAAATAATGTGGCGGATGAACTAAATATTAAGATTGATGGATTAATATTCTCAATAAACTTATGTTTAGACCATGCCACATTCCAGGTACTGTTCTACATAGAGGTAGAAATACAAATAAAATTACATATAAATAAGTCCCACTTGCTTGGGACTCATGTCTACTAAGAAAGTTAAGAAACAATCCCATAATGCAATGGAAGGTCATGTAAATAATATGAAGACAAATCTAGCCCATGCACCAGTGGAGAATGGCTGGGAGAGGCACTTGGGTTTGGTAGGGTAGATACAGCACGGTGTCCCTTTGAAAGGTGACTTTTGAGAAAAGACCTGGATACACAGAGGAAAAGAGGTATATAAAGATATCTTTGGTAAAAATCCTTTTACTACAAAATTACTGAAGTAAAACTGAATTTGATGTGTTTGATGAACAAGACAAAGGCCAAGGATCTAAAGAGATGGAGATAAATTGAGGACATACATAGATGCCAGGTGATACAGTGCTTTTTGACCGAGTAGATTTATTAAATTTGCATATTAAATAAGTATATATAGAATACAATGTATAATATTATAGTAGTTTGAATCTTTAAAATGCATAACTTATATGCTATTTCTACCAATTTATGTATATATATACATATATATTATGATTTTTTTTTCAGTACTGGGGATGGAACTAGGCCCTGTGTGTCCAAGGTTGGCGCGGTACCACTTTAGCTAAATCCCAGCTATATTATGATTTTTTTTTTTTTGAGACAGGGTCTCATTTTGTAGTTCAGGCTGGCTCTGAGCTCCCATGTAGCCTAGGCAAGCCTAGAACTCAGCAATCCTCCTGTCTCTGCCTCCTGAGTGCTGGGATTACGGGCGTGAGCCACCATGCCCGGCACTGTGGTATGCGGTATTGATTGTTGGTGGGCATGAGTCACCACGCCCAGCATTGTATGTGGTTACTGGGGATTGAACTCAGGACCTTAAGCTTGCAAGGCAGGCACCGGAACCACTGAGCTAACCCTCCGGCCCTATATTATGATTTTAATAATGGTATGGAAAGCCACCACACAGTTTTGTGAAGAATAACAAGAACTATTACAAATTCCTCCAGATTCACTCTGGTTGCTCTGAAAATATTTGACTATAACAGGAATTCATGGAGGAAGGGAGACCATTTCAGAAGTCTTTCTACCAGTACTGGAGTTTGATACATACTTTCAAAGGAATGAGGAAAACGATTCAAGTTACATTTTGAAGAGAAAGCCCACAAGGCTTTAGAACAGGTAGGATAAGGGTACAGTAAGGGAATAAGAAAAAATTAAAATGACAGCAAGCTTTGTTGTCCATGTGGCTGAGTATGTGTTTATTTCCATTGCTGAAAGAAGAAAGATAGCATAGGAGGAGAAAAGCTTGGAGTGAAAAATCAAGACTTCTGCTTCAGACATGATACATAAGAGAGAGCCCTTATAATCGCTAGGGGCTGGTAGCAAAACAGTGGTAATTTCCAGCTGAAAACTTGAGAGAATGCACACAGTTAGATTGTGTTTAACATATATATTTAAATACCTATAATTAGATCAGGTTACCTCAAGGATTAATGAAAACAAAAGAGAGATAAATTCCAAGACTTTATCCTGGAAGGCCAAGCATTTAATATTCAGGGCAAGGAACAGAAGCTAGCTGAGGATACTGAGAAGGAGAGATACACATGGTAAAAAGAAAACCAGAGAATTACGTGCTTCAGGGGCCAACTGAGTAAAAAGCTACTGCGTAATATGCAGTGAGGTCAAGGTGAACTCTGAGTTGACATCTGCGTGTAGGAAGATGGCAGACTCTTGCAGGAAGTATACTTTCAGGGAAGGTAGTAGGAGAAAGTTTGAAGAGAGAAGGATTAAGGGAAATGGCTGCAGTGGAGAGAAGTAGTGTAGGCGACACTTCTGCAAAGTCTTGATACCGAAGGGACCAAAATGTGGTCAGATACTTGTAGATGATTCCCGGGAACATGGCTGTAGGCGTTTCATTCTGTTTATTTTGATGCAGTATCTTATGGCAGATTTGAGATGTCCTGAGACCCTGTTTCCTGTTATCTATCTTTTATTTTTCTCTTTATTTATATTTTGGATATCTCATACAAGAGAAATGATGCAATATTAGAACTTGTGTGTCTGATTTATTTTATGGAGCATTCTTTTCCCAAGATGCATCCATTTTTCTAGAAATGACTCCTGGCTACTCTTTTTATGGCAGAGTAGTACTCCATTGTATATAAATACCACACTTTCTTTATCCATTCATCTGTTGTTGGATATATAAGCCACTTTCAAGACTTAGCTATTACGAATTATGCTGCCACAAAGACAGATATGTATGTATCACTATATATGATATCTTAAATCTCTCAGGAAGATTCCTAGAAGGGGAGTAGCTCGATCAAATGGAATTTCTAGTTTCAATTTTTTGAGGAATTTCCACACTGCTATCCTTAAAGTTGAACAGCAAATGTACAACTGTGATGCTCATGCTGTCACATGCTCTTCTATTTAGACAGTACCTTTAGGACACTTATGGTTTTATCATTCTCTTTATGTCTTTATCCCAAAGTGAAGTATTGAATATATAATTATAATTCAGTATTCTGCAAGGCACTGATGATCAATGGGTGAGATAAGAAAATCTTTTGTTCCTAAAAGCTAGAGTCTTTCTTGTGGGGAAATCTTGGAACTAGGGGAGCCTTTACTATGAAAATTATGATCGCATGTCAAAAGAATAAGACATCATGAACATAGTTAAGGGTAGATTCACAACTAAAAGAAATCCCAGAAAAAATTTAATGCATATTTATGCACAGGAACTATGAAAATTTTACAACAGCAAAAGCTTATCTATTGGGATGTGTATTATCATTTCATGTACACCGCATTTCAATTTTGTTATTAAATTAGAAATGCCTAATGCGTTAAGAGAAAAGAAGAACCTTGGATTATTGTCACCTTGGATTATTATGTAAGATGTAAGAGAAGAGAAGCTCAAATGAGTTTAACAAGGAAAAACTTGATAGTTAAAAAGTGTCTGACCTTAACTTTATATTCAGGACATAAGCAGATGAAATAATCAGCTTTTACTTACAGGTCTGCTTTAATTCTACAATTCACTGTCTAGATTTTGTCTAAATTGTTTTTTGGGTTTTTTTTTTTTTTGAGATAGGGTCTCGCTTTGTAGTTCAGGCTGGCCCTGAGCTCACTATGTAGCCCAGGCAAGCCTCGAACTCAGCAATCCTCCTGCCTCTGCCTCCCGAGTGCTGGGATTCCAGGTGTGAGCTACCATGCTTACTGTCAGAAATGTATTTTGTGGTCCATTTTCTCCAGATGTCCAACTTTGCCTTCTCCTCAAAATTAAACAGGCCTCTTTATTTTTATTGTGCAAGAGAATGCATCACGGATGGAAGTACAAAACTTGGCTTTGTAAACAAGTAGCACTGTGACATGCTAGAGAAGAAAGCCCTCAGAAGACGAATAGAGTCTCTTTATCAGTACAACCAGGTGACCCATTTTCTCAGCTTTGAATACGTAGAGCCATGGCAGAAGGTGTTAGGAGTGGAAAAGTTCTATTTAAAACACAAATATCTGTGACAAAAGTGGTAGCATACAAAGAACTGGCCAGGGAAATTGGTTTTTGAATAATTATTTTCATTGTACTTCCCTTCAGCAGGGTTAATAAACTGCTCTGTGATAGAAACACAGACGTGGTCCTGGATGTTGAACCTTTCTGTAAATTAGCGGTGTCCCTGCAGAGCAGCTCTGTTTCCCTACCGCTTGCAGCACAATGAAGCAGATTGAAGCTGGAGAATAGACAACTGACTGGGGCTCCAGCCCCGCCTCTCTCTGCTGCTCTGCTCCAACCCGTCTTGCCAGAACAGGGTTCCCAACTGATGGTTCCGAAACGAAGCTGGCGTCTCCAGCAACCCCTGCAGATCAAAGCCTTAGAGCTGCAGGTACCCTGACTGGCATGATCATGGTTATGCACCTAGACAGCATAGTTTGTACACGGATTCAGTAGCATGTACTCAACAGCCTTACCCTGACTGGCATGATCATGGTTATGCACCTAGACAGCATAGTTTGTACACAGATTCAGTAGCATGTACTCAACAGCCTTACCCTGACTGGCATGATCATGGTTATGCACCTAGACAGCATAGTTTGTACATGGATTCAGTAGCATGTACTCAACAGCCTTACCCTGACTGGCATGATCATG
>PVIC010007486.1:0-29919 GCA_004025085.1 Thryonomys swinderianus | reverse complement strand
GGCATGATCATGGTTATGCACCTAGACAGCATAGTTTGTACATGGATTCAGTAGCATGTACTCAACAGCCTTCTGCTTTTGCAAGACTAATGGTTGACAAAACACAACGAAGCCACACTAAAGAAGACAGGTACCATCTCTGAGTTTAGGGGGCTAGACTGACATGCATCCACTAATCTTCTAAATGGGTGCAGAGATAAGAATACCAGGAACAGCTGGGTGCAATGGCACACACCGGAAATCCTAGCTTCAGAGGGGATGAGGTGGGGGAATTGCTGTGAGTTTGAGGCCAGCTGAGACTGTACAGTGAGACTCTTGTGTCACTAAAAAAAAAAAAAAAAAAGGCAGGGGAAAAAGAATACCACATATATTTTAAGAATGTTGTAGTATCATGAATCATGATACTTTTTCTAGAACCTTCTAGAAAGTGCCTTTGATTTACCTCCTGCCAAATAATTTTTGCTGTCACTACAGAGGCACAAATTAAAATGGCTCACCTGACTAAAAAAATAGATCCATGCAGAGGTGGCCTGGGAGGAAAGTGACTAGATAGACTAAAACTATTTACAGAGTGATCATGAGCTAAAAAAAAAAAAAAGGTAAGACTCCTTTTTTACCATTTTATTACTATCATATCACTTATTAAAAATAAAATAATAGAGTATTTATAAAATCATAGTAATAGTCTCAAGAAAATATTTGTGGGTTTTGGTCATTAAAGCCAAGTAATTATGCATTTCTATTTTATTTCTAATGTATTTATGGACAATAAATAAATATATAAAACATGAGGGTTAAGGTAAAATGTAAAATGAAAGAACAAAATCTAATAGTCCTTTCAACACAGAATCACGTGGCACCTGGGAAGAAAATGGATAGTAAGCAGTGAAGACATTGTCTTAAGATTGTAGTGACTTAGACATTTAACCATTGCTTTTAAATTGTCATTAAATGTTACGCTTTTACATCTTTTTGAATAAAGTAAAGAAGTACAGCTTCTGAAATCAGATCTTGAGGGCTACTGGGGCTAGGCCACTACAAATCTGTTTCCAGTCACACCCAGACCTTTCCAATCTTCTCTTCTGGTCCGCTCCATTCTTCTCCTTTCTCTCAGAAATATCATTATCTTTTTTTAATTTAGAAAATTAATGCTACTTGATTGGTACTATTTCCATTTCCAGCCAATATATCTTTACTAGACCATAACTTTATTCAGTTTTTTGTTTTACTCTGTTAGGTAAAAAAAGAATTTATCTGAAGTATCAAAACCCAATTCAAATTGAATCAAAGTAAACTGTATCAATGGGTTTATCTCAGCACCTCAGTACTGAATTAACTTTTGACACAAAAGTATTCAACAATATTGGGGCTCTGCCTCATTTGTTGATTTGATGTAGTATTGGCCTATTTTTCAGACAGACTCACTACATATGATATATGTACATTTGCAGTATGTTCCTTTCTTTTAGCATATTGTTAAACGAGGGCCCTACTCCCCTAAAAGTCTAAAGATCACAGATTTAAGATGGAGACCATCTTAGTCACTCTCTTTTGAAACTACAAGTTATAGGAGGAGAGATTTATTTAGGCTCACAGTTTGTAGAGGTTTAATCCATAATCAGCTGGTTCCAAAGAAGGCAGCACAGCAGAGGGGTCTGACAAGGGAGAAGCAGTCCATGGCAGGGCAGGCAGGATGCAAGCAGCAACAAAAGAAAGAGGATATATACATTCTTGCAGGCCACACCCACTATGACTCACCTTTTTCCATCAGGCTTCATCTCCCACCATCAGGCCTAACTATAAACCCATCAGGGGAGTAACCAGTATCACATTCTCATAATCCAGTCATTTTCTAAAAGCCTCACCATAAGCACATGATATTTTGTGAGGACAGCTAGATATAACCCATAAGAGAGAATGTACAGGTTGTGAGAGATAGTGATACTGAAGAAATTAAGACGTCCCAAATATATCTGAATAAGTTTCTCTTCTAATCCAATATTCACACAGTGTGAAATATATGAGATCTCAAGCATGTACTGGAGTTTTAAATCATGTTAGGAGCCCTAGAATACAAATGACCCATTTTTCATCTAGTCTAGGGAAATTTTTCAAGGTTTTCTTGATTTGCTAAATTTAGAAAAGTAAAGCTAGCCTTTCATCTATTTATTCTCCCAACTTTTTCTTTCTTATTCTTTTTCATTAATGTTGACCTAATAGTTTTAGTAGTTTTTTAAAAAAAATAATTGCATAGTGTTTATTCACTCATGGATAATTTCAGCGTATTTTTTCTTCTGTAAAAGTATTGAAATAAATGTATCAGGATAAATAATTATATTTATTCTTATTTCTTTAGATTAGATTTTCCAGGTGTAGGCTGCCAGAATATTATTTGAATGACCCAACATTTCCTTACAAATACCATATATATTTTGAGTGCCTAGTCATGCCAGGGACATGATGCTTCCTCTTAACAAGACATGCTATTTCCTAAACTCCTAGGAATTTTGTTTCCAGGGCTGATTCTGCCCTAAAAATATATTTAGAGACAGGTGAATGATGTAAGGGATTCCGCCTAAGTTTCAAACTTCTTTGCTCATTGTGCAGTGAAGGCCATTAGGTTTCTTCCTTTGGATGTTCTGTTTTAGATTCTTGTCAGTTTCTCATTTTGGACAGAAGAAAAATGAGGCCTTTTGATTCTTTGGGAAATTAACATTTTTCTCAGGATAATTCATTCTCAAAGAGGAGATTAGAACACCATTTAACCTATTTGATGTGAGATTTTCCTTGTACCCTTACCTCAGAAATTCTCAAGTGCAATTCTAAGACTTATGCAGATCCTTATTTCCATCTGATTCCTGATATTACCATCTGTCTTCCATACTTTATTTATATCCCATACTATTCATGATAATAAGCATTTTGAACACTAGTGTCATCTGAGGCACGCAGTCTTGCAATTCTGACTTTAAATGTACAGAAATGAACATGGTTAACTTATTTGCACAGTGTTAAAGTTAGTGCATTAGATTTCTAAGATTTACTAATTTCAGGAGGTAACCGAATTTGGCATCATTAAATGAGACTTGAGAGAAATCTTATATTATTTGCTGTAGAAAAGTGAACAAGGGCCTTTGAGTTTATACTAACAATCCGTAGCCTTTTGGTGAACTAGTGTTGAGACAGATTTTTTAAGAGAGAATTTATTATATGCCAGTATCTCACAGTTGGTTCAAAACAGAGTCACTCATTCTAGTACTGCCATATAGAGAGCTGTATAATAATCTGGATTGTCAGCTACTTTTAGGAGACAATCTGTAGCTGTCCAAGTTCAAGCAGTTGGTGCACACAGTCTCTCCTAAAGGAAATGTAA
The DNA here is from genome assembly GCA_004025085.1 of Thryonomys swinderianus. Classification (NCBI taxonomy): domain Eukaryota; kingdom Metazoa; phylum Chordata; class Mammalia; order Rodentia; family Thryonomyidae; genus Thryonomys; species Thryonomys swinderianus. The sequence continues at coordinate 26,546 of PVIC010007486.1, read as the reverse complement.
TGAGCATTTTCTGTTTCTACTGATTGGCAGTATGCTATCTAGATTGTCTTATAATTCTAATTGAAACAAGTCTCGTGTTCAGAGTAAGGAGTTATGTTTTGAACTCCTTTGAAATCTGTCCTAATGGTTGACTTAAAAATCAGAGTTTTTCTAGACTTTTAAGCTTAATTCAAACGTCCACAGCTTGGTCTTTCAGGACTCCACAGCCCACTATTTTTAGTTACTGGCAACAACCTAGTGTTAGGAGTGCATTTTGACAACAAATGGAATGTGAACTACTGAATCTCTGAAGGGTTTTCATCTGATTCTGATACCTAGGCAAAGCATTCCACAACCAAATCACATTTGAGAAATAGCTGAACTTCGTGTGGGGGTCATGACTATCCCCAAGTTTGGCAGGGGCTGTGGAACACAGAGCATCATGTGAACTCATTTTCAGAGTGACCTCACGTCAGCAATCACTGTGTTTCTTTACATCTCAGACAAACTGACAGTTACATAGACAGACAGCATCATTTCACTCAATGTAGCTGAGGAAATGAGATTTAACATTTTTAATTCACACGTTTTGGGTATGAGAGAGCACACATCAAATCTTGTCTACAAACCTTCAGCTCTGCCGGTAAGGAATTAATGAATATTAGCTACTCCAGCAAGGCTACAAATAGGTCTCAGAGGAATAGGCAACATTCATGGACAAGTACATGAATGCGTACAAAAAGAAAAAAGAAGAAGAAAGGTCCACAACTACATAACTACAAAAGAAATGTTGGTTGCTGAATGGTTTATGGGTTTTGTTTAATCTTTTGGGTTAAGTTGCTTTGTTATTCAGCTTTCCACCACTATCAGAAAAGATGAGGTAATCAACTTACAAAGGGAGGTGACATTAATTTTACAGGCTCCAGCCCACAAGAGGCTGTCTCCATCATTTCGTGTCTGTAGTAGAGCAGTGCATTACGTAGGGAGCATAAGGCAGAACAGACAGCATGTTGTGCTTCAGTATTTTTGCTTCATTTCCAGGAAGCAAAAGATAGTGAGAAGTAGATCTGAGTCACAGAATTTCCTATAGTGAATTCTCCCCATCCCCTCAGAACCGCCACATAGCTCGGGGGTTCTACCGTATCCCAGTAGCGTCACCCTTTAGCACATGGGCATTTGGGAACATTTGAGATCCGAGAGAAGCGTAGGTACCTTCTTATTGCTGGGATAAGAATACCCAACCCCCAAAGTTAAAGGAGGAAAGATTTATGTAGCTTGCAGTTCGCAGAGGCCGCAGGTGACTAGCTCAAAGGCAGAGCTCAGCGGCGGAGGGACGTGGCAAGCAGAAGGAGCCCATGACATACATGGCAAGCAGGAAGTAGACAGCAGCAAGCCTTCCTTCCTTCCTTCCTTCTCTCTTTCTTTCTCTCTCTTCTTTCTTTCTCTTTCTTTCTCTCTTTCTTTTCTTTCTCTAATTCCATTTACACTACAAACCTACTGATTAGTCCTGCTACCCCATACCACACTACACCAATGAGTGGCCTAACCAAACCATCACACTCATAATCTAGCCTCACTGCCCCCCCCCCGCCATGATCGAGTCACTCCCCAAAGCAGGCTTTGAGAAGAAATTTATGTATAAATTGTAACAGTGATGTTAAAATAAATGTACTTTTCTGGGACTATTTCCATATAGAAAGTGTGAAAATTATTTCTACCTTACTTATCAGTGTTCTATAAATTTTTCTAAGTATAAAAGTATTAAAATATATGTATGTAGAAATAGATACCACTATTCGTTGAGTGTGTATTATACATTAGCTTTGTGCTAAAATTTTAAGAAGTAGTATTTCATTTGATCAGAAAAAACTGAGACCCTGGTACTAAAAAAAAAAATCTGAGAGATAATTTACTCGTAACCATATTAAAGAAAGACAAGTTAGGTGAATTTCCTCACATCTCAAGGCTTATAAAAGTAGAGGCAGAATTTCACTGATTTTAATAATTTTAACCTCAGGACAACTATGTTTAATTCACAAAGACAGTTACATTTAATTTTCTATAGATCAATAGTATATAGGTCATTCTAAAAACTGGATTGTATTCTCAGATGTGGATCTCATAACAACCCAAATAATTTCAACTAAGAATGAGTTTTAAGGAAAACAGGTTGACCCAGATTTGAGTTCCTTGTTCAGTATGTTTTTCCTATCAAAATTAAATAATATCAAAGAGAAATTAGAAACCTACCCTTTGTTTAATGAAAGTTAATCTTTGAGAAAACTATAGTAAACAGTTATTGTTTAACCACAAAGCAAGAACAGAGAGATTTTCTGGGCTTCTTTGAAGAGATCTACGAAAGCCATCAAATGTGGAAAAAATATATATTATGAAAGAGATAAAACTATCCTAAAGTCAGTCCATGTATTCTGATGGCATCATAAATCCTTACATCCTTGAGACCAGCTGAGGAATTCCTTTGGGGTAACAATATAAAAGGTTATCATTTTTAAAAAAACTCACTCAATTCTATAATTGTGCCAATATACCTTTACTAAAGATTCATAGAAAATGAAACAGAGAAAGTTGCAAAAAAAATAATTTCCAGTAGGTTCCAAAGATCTCCTTAATAAAAGTTGAGGGTAAAAAAGTAAGTTCTCTATACCCACATTCATTAATGGTGCAGATGCATCAATTTAAATCAATCAATATGGCATATATACAAAAAGGAATATGATTCAGCCATAAAAATGAAATTTGTTATTTGCAAAAACAAAAAATCCCATGGATCTGGAGATCATTATGTTGAACAAATTAAGTCGGATTAGAAATGAAACTATTTCATGTTCTCCCTAATGTGTGGAATTCAAAAATGACAAAAATTAAGAGATTATTATTAAAGAACTACAAGAGAACAAAGGAAGAGAGAAGAGGAGATAAGAGTGGTCAATAAGGAACACAAATGTGATCAACAGACATTGTACACATTGTATGAGATGTGATGGAAGGGAGTGATTAAAGTATGCTACATGTATGTACAAATATGATAAACTCATTAATCTGTCTTATTAATATCGACCAAGAAAAACTATGCAACCAAAAAGTGCAATATTTTAGAGTTCATTTCAGCTGAGGAGAATGTGACTGCCTGAAACAAATTTTATTCATGATCCACAGAGTAAGACAGATGGTATGGGAACAAATGTCCGGATCCAAAGACATTCAATGCATTTCCCGTGTAACCCATGTGACGACGGTGACTCATCCTGCAGCATCTTCAGAGAGATGCTCTTCTTGCGTCCTGCGCCTGCCCTCTATCCTAAGATTTGGCCAAACCTTTCTGAAGGTGCTTCCACTTCTTCTCTTCTCTCTCTCCTGGCAGATGAATAGATACAGTGACCCTTTTAGAAGCCACAGCGACGCAGGTGACACAGATGATGCAGACCAATTATACACTGTTACATGCTACTTGTACCCTTGTGCCCAATCACACCGTGCCACGAGCACTGCTCCTGCCCTCTCATCCAATTACATTCTAAGCCATCCTATAAAAATGCCTATAACATCCATAATTAAAAAAAGAAAAACAAAAAGGAAGCTTCTCGACCAACATGGAGTCTGGGAGTTGTGCCTCTGCGTCCCTGCCCACCCTCCCGAGGTCGCTGGGTAACCAGCCTGACCACACAACACTAGGACACACCTGATCGCATCACCTGCCCGCACGTCTCTGACAACGGCCAGGGTGATATCGTCAGCTTTGGCAATCTAACCTCTCTGGTCTCGTGTACAGTCCAGTAGTTTCTTATTTTTTTACTCTCTGTACCAAGTTTTGTCCTTTTCTCCTACAATATTGGGAACACAGCAGATTCTTACTGACTAATTATTTTAAGTGTTTTAATAACCTCGAAGAGTCACGGAGATCATCGCTTTTCTCTGCCACGCACCTAAGTGTGTTTATCTCAGTGCGCGACTAGAAGAATCAAACACAAACAACCTTCCTCACTCAGCCCCCGTCAGGTGACTCCCCTCTGACACCCTCAGACCCCATTAAAATAACAGCCCCTTTTAGCTGTCACCTCCTGTCACAGCAAGGCTCATCCTTCACCTCGAGTTCTCCATGGATTCGGTAACAACGAGGATGGATAGATCAGTTCTTTTTGGAGAAAAAAATTCCAGAGGGACAAATGGAAGAATGTAAACAGGAAGAAGATACAAAGTATGAAAACAGTATTTCATTCTTTTCACATGAGAAAGACCCAGAACCAGTAAGCCAGCAGGCTTAGTGCTCATGGCACTAAGCGCTCTGTGCCACTTCTGACGATGAACGCGCCCCTTCCTGTGATGCACCAGGCTTCTCGCCCTACGGTCTGTGCTGCTTCTGGTGGGATCTGAACACAGAGCGCTCACCCAGGAAATAACTCCCAAACTGAGCCTTGACATGGAGAAACGTCCCTGAGCACTACGCCTTAATCCGCTGTGTCCCTGGAGCTCAAGGGAAACTTTTCTCTGAACTTGGAAAAGCCACTTGAAAGTCAAAGGTTTTTTTTTTTTTTTAAAAGCTTGTATTTTGTACATGACGTGTCTCTGTTCTACTAATTCTTTTTTATATATTTCATAAGTGACTGGTTTGAGAAAGAATGGGAGAAAAACTGGTCCTCACTACAGAACGTGTCCCAGCCGGGTCTGTATGCCTCCCCTTCATCATGCAAAATAATAAGATTTGTTTTTGAGAACCTACTACGCGGCACTCACACTTGATAGTATCAATGCGTTATAAAACATTGACTTTATATCTTAGATCATCCAAGACAGATGGCTAGAAAGCCCGGCCCACCCCACGCTTGCGTGACGTCACTCAAGAGCTTCACATCTGTGAGCTAAATAAGCTCTGGTTTCCAGCGGTGCGGGCATCACAGGCAGAAGTCCAGAGCTACTGAATCAGCATCGGACCTTAAGGCAGAGCCACAAGTGATTTTTATGCACAGTAGAGTCAGAGATGCACGAGCCTGGAGGACTGTGGGACTATCACGATGCAAGAGACTTCACAGCGCCCTCCGAGTGACAGTCACAATAAACACGTTACTACAACACGCAGTGCATTTCATTAGTCAGGGCTTCGGCTCACAATGAAAAGTGCCGGCATCTACCTAAAGCCCTAACTTAAATTCATTTTGATTCTAAACTTATTCTCGGCATCCTTTTTCTACTTACGTGGCAGAACTCCTTGACAGGAACAAGAGGAAACCTTCCTGCCTGCCTGGAATCCAGACCGGAGAAGATTCAAATGTAAATTACTCTGGTCTCTTTCAACTCAATACAAGCAGCCGCAGTTATCTCATATGAGCCCCTATCAAAGGTACATAGGAATCTTGCCCAGAAGGTCTCTGTGGTCAACCTGCTTATTAGATAGCGAAGAGGGTCAACCCAGGGATTAAAAACCAGTGCAAGGAGCATCGGTTGAAGAGCCCTTAATTCCAGAGATCAGCTGAAGAATATTGCAAAATATAAGTAAGACTCATTCTTCAACTGATGCGTGCAGAACCTTTTTCACTCCTCAAAGACTATAAGCTCATGAAATATCTTGCTAGATATTTTCTAACAACCACTGTACTTACTTGGAGAGAACCATGATTAGTCATCTCTTCCTCTATGCTAACTCTATGCTAAATATGCTTCTGTTGTGGCAATTAGTGCGTCTCTCAGAGAGGCCGCCTAACAGGAGCACCATGCTCAGTGAGCTCAAGGGGGACGTTCCTGAGTTCCACTTCCAGCCTTGTCCCTCGCACCTCTGGAGCGGTGGGGCCACCGACCTCTCTGCACCTCTGTAGCTGCGTGAATATGAGATCTGCTAGCTCAGGCCATGGTATAGAATGCAAAAATGTCAGGGGCTCAAGATATTTGATAAATGATAGCTATGGTTATGATGCAGTTATTGAGTATGGATAAACTGCATAATTGTATAAGTAATATACGTGTATTTGCTTGTACTGTATAGGGATATTTGGATATGTAATACTTGACTAGCCATGCCGAGCTTTGCTCTGAATGCTTTGTCTATAAATTGCCACAGTCTTGCCCAGTGCCTAGAATGATTGCTGAAATGGGAAAGGGATGAATGAAATAATGAATGAACAAATGGACTGAAGGTATAAAGGTGAATGTATGAAGTAGCTAAAATGTAATGCACTCGGCACGCTTGATTAGTCCTGTAGGTTACTGGTCTTTATAAGTATTATTTTTTTCCCCTATAGCTGTATTTGAAAATGCGTTTTTCAGTTCCAGTTGAAATGTCAGCTATTTTCATCTGACAAAGTCTTTCCTGATCAACTCAGACCACGGTATTTTCTCTTCTTCAAATCTGCATAGTCACTTCCCATGAGAATTTGACAGCGATGCCAAACATTGTATTCTGGAGGCCTCTTGAAGTAGATGCTAATCTTCTTGAAAGTGAACTGGAAGACAGGCAGATATGTTTGGGGAATCAGAGCTGGTACTTGTGGTTTAAGTCTGTCTTCCGTCTTTGGAAACTGCAATGCTCTCCAGAGACTGAAATATCCTAAGATCGTTATAATCCAGTTCTTGTAGTTTATTTTAAACATCGACTCATAAACTTAGAAAAATCTTGGCAAAGAGGATGAGAATGAGAGTCAGAGTTTTTACAGATTGGGCCTGTTTGAAAATTAAGGAGCACAGATAAGATATAATCAAAGAGTAGAAAGAAAATGAAGGAAAAAGCGGTTCTAAATCCTGAAGACAGGTGGGATAACAAGCAAGAGGTATTAAGGAATATACTGAGAAGGCAGAGAAGTCTTTTCGAAGCTGAAATCTCATAAATGACTCACACATATTTATGCAATAAAAGAAGATGCAGGGCCTGCCAGGAAATGGATGAAGAAAACTATAAAGAGGAAATACAGACCAGAGTCATTCTTTGTCACCTATATAGATAAGTGTGCCTTTAGTTTTGGAAACTTATACTTCATTGGTGCCAATTAGTTTCCAAGTTCTTCTGGCATTATTTCAAATGTGTATTCATAAAATATTTTGAAACTATAATTGGCCTTTTTCACATTCAGTCCAATTCCTTGTCATACACTTTCCACCTTCTTGACCTGATGTTAAATTTGAACCTATTTTGCAAATTATTTTTCTCAACTGACCTCACGCTTTTACTTTCCCTTGATGTTAAACATTAATTGAGGCAATTTACTTGTAGTCATAAATATAATTCAAGGTCAGAGATCTTCAGTGAAAGGCTAGATAGTAAATATTTTTGCTTAAAATAAGACACTGTATGACTCAGTCACAACAACAATGATATTTATAATAGGAGCCAAAGTTAACAGGTAGACAAATAATCATACAGCTTTATTGTACTGCAGTAAATTATGATTCTAAATCTAGTCTTACAACTACTTCCAATGTATCATTTTAAATGTGCTGTTTTAAAAACGCCACAAAGCACCCTCTAGTTCTGGCTACTACGTCCATTTTCACCAGTGGGAAAACGATCATGTCAAAAAATTAAATAATGTATGCAAAACTTCACAAATTGTACACACTCTTCAGTGGTCTATCTGCCGAATGGAGTCGGCCCTGAGAGTGCATGAACTGTTTATTTGCAGATTCAACAGACTGTACGTGAATGTTTAAAAGAAAAATCACATCATTACTGAATGTGTATGGACTTTTGGGCCATTATTCTAGAGCGCAACAGCTACTGTGTAGCATTTATGTTGTGTTAGAAGTAATTCGGATCTGAAGGATCTGGGAGGTTGTCCTGTTACAGATAACTCATATCTAAGGACTGTGCTTTTTTATGATCACGCAGGACCTAAGCATTGACAGATTTCCACATGTAGGGGATTCTTAAGACCAGTTCTCCAGCCAGTCCCGAGGGATGGCTCAGTAGTGTGCACGTATAATGATCACACTGCATCTTATTAAGATAAACTCTCCCTGTGTCTTTGGCCTTGCTCTAAGACACGGAAGGCAGATTCCTTGATATTTATTTCAGGATATTTCCTGGCCTCAAATTTCTCCCCATTCAAGGTCACAAGTTTCTGAAGTTCATCCTGAGATGTTTAAAATCTAAAAGGGATTCCCAAAGCCTAGTGCTAAAAAATGTTGAAGAAACCATGTGAAACAAGAAGGAAAAATGAAAATGTATGGAATACATCAAATGCAACAATGAAGTGAGTGAGCTGGAAAGAAGATATTCTTAAAAGAGAGGGAATCTAGGGCCAGAGGGTTAGCTCAGCGGTTCTAATGCCTGCCTCACAAGCGCAAGGTCCTGAGAGTTTGATCCCCGGTAACCACATAGAATGCTGGGCATGGAGACTCACGCCCACCAGCAATCAATACCACATACCACAGTGCTGGGTGTGGTGGCTCTCGCCTGTAATCCCAGCACTTGGGAGGCAGAGACAGGGGGATTGCTGAATTCGAGGCTTGCCTGGGCTACATAGTTAGGTCAGAGCCAGCCTGAACTACAAAGCGAGACCCTGTCGAGAGAGAGAGAGAGAGAGAGAGAGAGAGAGAGAGAGAGAGAGAGAGAGAGAGAGAATCTATAGTCTACATTTCCATTGCTAACTCATACAACAGTTCAATTTAAAAATTTTAGCTTCTATTTTTAAAATTAATAATTAATTAATTAATTTGAGACAGGGTCCTGTTTTGCAGTTCAGGCTGGCCCTGAGCTCACTATGTAGCCCAGGCAAGCCTCGAACTCAGCAGTCCACCTGCCTCTGCCTCCCGAGTGCTGGGATGACAGGCGTGAGCCACCGCGCCTGGCACTGTGGTGTGTGGTACTGATTGCAGGTGGGCGTGAGTCACCACTCCCAGTATTGTTGTTTGTGGTTACTGGAGATTGAACCAGGGACCTGGAGTTTGCTAGGCAGCTGCCAGAACCACTGAGCTAAATCTCTGGCCAGAGGTAACTTTTATATCATATGAAATAAGAGTCTAATTTCACCCTTCTGCATGTAAATATCTAATGGTCCCAATACCATTTATTTAGAAGACTGTCTTTTCTACATTACGTATTCAGCACCTTTGTTGTAATCAATTGACTTTAAATGTTTGGTTTTATTTCTGGACTGTTCCTTTCAGCTGATTCACGTGTAATGTTATCACAATACTGTTTTGATTACTATTACTTTGGTGTAAAATTTGAAATCAGGCAATGTGCTTTATTCTTTTTGTTCAAGATTATTTTAACTACGTGGACTCTTATAGTTCCTTACAAATTTTAGGATTTTTTTTTTTTCCTGTTTCTAAAAAGCTGTTGGAGCTGACTCCAGTCGCTGCTTCGCTTGGCTCAGATTGGTCCATTTAGTTCTACATAAAGGCATCAGTTCCGGGGTCGTAGAAGCCTTCGTGAATCCTGGGCAGCTAAAGCTTTGGGGAAAGAAGGCTCGAGCTGATCTCTCCTGTCTCCGTGCTCTTCCGGCTTAGAGAGCGGCACAAGGCAGAGGAGCGAGGGAACTGCCGGGACAAACACTCTCAGGGATGATTTCACTCACAGAGACAGTAGCTGGAATTAAATTCCCATTCTCCCAGCCCTTCTCCTCACTCTGTCTCACCTGGCTTCAGTCCCGGCTTCTCGTTCTCCTTTCATTTCCCGTCTGCTGTTCTGCTGTTTCCTTCCTTCAGGTGCGTGTCTGGCACCAGGTGGGAACAGCAACAGAGAGCGGCCGGGCTGCTGCTGACCTGCCCTGGCAAGGCGGTTCCCTGCCAGCCACAGTGATGAATGGGGTCAGTGGAGAAAAGTCCACAGACGCGCTTGGCTTTTCTCATGCATCTGCAACTTTTTTCTGCAAAAGTAACATTTTATCAGGCGGTGAAGGAAGACATCTGTTTCCTCCAGCAGTGACTTTTACGCGGGGCAGTATGATATTGATTCAGACCTGGGACAAATTCCTCATTGTAGTCTTCTGAAATAAGTCCCAATTTCAGATATTTAGTTTTGCAAAGCAAACACCTGAGCATATTATTTTAAAGAGAGCATAAAAGTGTATGTATGCCTCAAGCATCTTCGGGGGGATGGGAAGATTATTCATTCATCGTCAGCAAATGCTTAGCTACTGCTGCCTGCCAGGCACATCGCAAGGTCCCCTCAAGGTTATAGATAGGTGAACCACAGAGCACGGTAGCGAATGCTCTTGTATGCTTCTGTATTTGGGGACATATTTCCTATAAGACCCCACATTCCTCAAGAGGATGAAGGCATATAATTCTAAGTAGCTTTCCATATTGTGGCATGAGACAGTTGAGCGTCATCAAGATTTGCATTTGACAAGGGCCTGGTGGATTTGGACTCAGGACTCACTGATTCTTACGGAAAGTGATCTCTTATTAACACAGTGATATGGACAGAAGTAGAACCAAACATGTTGCATTTATTTTTTAAAATAAAGTTTAGGGTGAAACAACGAGTCTGGAGTAATAACCAATCCGGCTACACAGTTTTAACTGTTGACATCCCCAAGAAAAGTGATTTAAATTGGTCTCAGGAAAGCCTTTTTTAGTACAGCTCACACACGTTAGAAATACCCCATTAAGCTGTAGGAATGTGACGCCTGAGAGCTAATTTATCTTGCACACAACCTCAATCATGGCACTTGTTACATTTCATTGTTTTCTTGAAGGAAAACAGCTACCTAAATCCGTTATGACAGAAGTCTGAGTACTAGACAGTTTGTTCAGCTCAACATGATTTCAGAACTGAGACCCGACTAATTTGATTCACCGTTTTTATTGGTTTATAATGAAATAGTTGAAATATATGTTTTTAATGGGATAGTTGAAAAATAAGGGAAACTGTGAACTTTAAACTTGGCTAAAATGAAAGTTTTTTTTTTTTTTGTAAAATGATGGCAGCATTAGCAATAATCAGCATTAGCAATCACTGACCGTAGATTAAAACTGAATTCTTGGGGCTGGAGATTTAGCTCAATGGTTCAGGTGCCTGCCTCGCAAGTGCAAGGCCCTGAGTTTGATCCCGGTAACCACATACAATGCTGGGCGTGGTGATTCACACCCACCAGCAGTCAGCACCACATACCACAGTGCTGGGCGTGGTGGCTCATGCCTGCAGCACTTGGGAGGCAGAGGCCAGATGACTGCTGAGTTTGAGGTTTGCCTGGGCTACGTAGTGAGCTCAGGGAGGGCTATCCTCAACTACAAAAATGAAGACCCTGTCTCAAAACAAAACAAAACAAAACTGAATTTTGCATGTCGTCTTCCTATCCCTTCTCTTCTTTCCCTTTCCTTCCTCTCCCCAATGCTCTTCCTCTCCTCTCCTCTCCCCTCTTCTCCTTCCTTCTCTCCCCTTTGGCATTTCATCTATGATATCTTTTATCTTGTTCTAAAAATAAATTGTTGACTGATATTCAAGTGGAATATAGAATTCAAATGGCACCAGGAAAACAAAATAGATCAATTATCAAACTATCCTAGTTTGTGTCCCATAGGTATGTGATAATATTACAGCAATGGATGATCTCTTGCAATTATTATTGAATATTGTTTTCTGACATTTCTTGGAATCTTTGCTCATGACCAGTTATTGTTTCAATGCTATAACGAGCTATAAGGCACAAAAAATAAGGGAGGCATACAGTTCATTTTCCCTTTAAAAACATAGATGAGAAATAAAGCAAGAAATAACTTTGGAAGAACTCACATGCAACCTAAACCAGACCGTTCGTTTGGTGTTATTAATGATACATAAGCAGACTGAATATTTCAGAAAAGTTTTATAAAACAGAGAGCACAAAATGTAGGGCACGAATTCAAAGTGTTTTGATTAAAAAAGAAAAACATCATCCCGATTCAGTCATCTGCCCCTTGTGAATATATATGCCACCAACCCTCCCCATTCTCCTTTCCCCACCCTCATTCCGTCTTCCTGCCTTTCTTCCTTCCTTCCTTTCTCTCTACTCTCTTGCTCTCACCCTCATTCAGTTTTTTTATAGCAACAGATTTTAAGCTTTAATGGAATCAACTGTACCCCATACAGAAACTGCCAATAGATAAGTCTGCGGGTACAGTTGTGTTTTATCAACTTTTAACAGCGCGATCCCCAGAGAGAGAAACAGCATTAGTCTGCCCCGGATGTAGCCAAACCAACCTCTCGGAGAAAGAACTGTCTCCTCACTTGCAAATGGCCAACACGGGTAGTTCCAATGAGCTGCTTCTGCCAGAAAGCAGATAACCCGCCCAGAAGTTGGAGACCGTGTCCAGCATATGACTAGATTTTCTTCACGTTTTCATGGATGGATTTGGGATTCGTGTATGCCACAGTAAAGACCGAATAGCATTTACAGCACTAGACAAAAAGATGATAGGGCTTTGAAGGTACAGCCCTTGATGCTTGGGTTAGGACACTGCATGAAGAAGTCATCTTGGAATAACAAGACCAACTAGAGGAAAAGGACCTCACATTCTTCCAAAATGTAACATCAACTCACCACAGGGAAGGTTAACAGAGAGAAGGAAGAAAAGAAGAAACACTAATGAAGGCAGCATAAGAACATGGTACAAGCTAAAATTAAATTCACAATTACAGATTCTATGGCCACTGTGCTGGGCTGAGGTAGAAGAGGTAAATAAGGTTGTGTGTACTAGTACATACAATAGTACTGGAATTTGCCACCTATAATCAAAGTTACTTATAATCTCCTAGGACATTTTTCTAAATTCCGTGGTTTGCTACTGTCTTGGCTTTTCTTCTTCTCTATTACTTCTCTTCTTCTCTATTATGCTCTTTGGGTGCATTTTTGTTTGTTTGTTTGTTTGTTTGTTTGTTTGTTTATGAAAAAGAAGAAGGGTCTTTAAACTTCACCTTGAGCTTTTCCCAGAGAAAGCAAGAGAAAAACACAGTGGATATGCTAAATAAGTACCCAGGGGTGCACAACTCGAGTTTTAAGCCTCCAAACTTTAACTGAATGAGATCTTCTGATAAATCCTGGTTTAATGTGGTTCTTCCCAAGTACAGAATAAGACTTTGTGCATACTTGGGTTCTACAGAGATTTCCCTTATTTTTTCTTAAAATATTATAAAATGTAAATTCATTAATTTAACATAGGTTATTTTTATAAAAACTGAGACTAGCCTTCAGATTACCTCATATTCAAAGCAAATATGCCTTTTCTAAACGTTTTTACTGGAACATTCAGTAGTGTCATGGACAGAGACACGGTTTAGGTTATGAGAAGTTTCCATTGCGAACAATGCCCTTTACTGGCTGTGAATGTGGAAGTGTTATTTAACTTTCTTAAGCACAAGTTTCTCATCTATGATATAGGGCATGAAAGCTGTTCATCTAAAAGTATTGCCGTGAAGACGTAAAATGTAAGGTGTCAACACAGCAGTTATTTGAATCCTCCCTTTGCTGCTTAAGCAGCAAACACTACGCATTTGATTGTGATGCAATATCCTAAGAAGAGTCCCTCAGATATGGTCTACTGGGAAATGACAGCGTAAGTACAGCTGTCAAGGTAGTTCCTTAGCCTTTTTCTACTCCACTCTGAAGAAAAGTCATCTCCCTGCAGTCCAGGGCTCACCCACTTAGTACATGCAGAGATTAGCAGTGAAGACGTAGTCTAATTTTTAAAGAGGGGAGAAAGTTAAGGTTTCTTCAAACAACCTACCCCAATTTCCCATTTCTGTGTCTCATCTCTCGGAGACTTCAAATCAGTGTTCTATATTAGATTCCCCACATGGAGACTAATGAAAACTCCTTAGGTTTATTTAGGATTCTAATTTTTTTAGCTTGACTCTTTGTTTTTCTCAATGTGCAGTAGCTGTTTCTCTGCAGAGCTGTGTAATCTGCATGCCTTGTTTCAGTTTTCATGATATAATGTGTTTAGGAAATATCCATCACCTCATACTCAAAAGACTCCACCCAAGCTCTTTCATACAGTGGCTTCTCAATGTCAGCAAAGGTCCTTTCCACACTGGTACCCTTGGCAGGCTAGTAATCTGGCACCTTTAAACTTATATCCCATGAATATTTTATCACTTATTTAGAAGGAAAGATAATTGCTGTGTGGATGGAATGCATAGGATGACAGAGGAAGGACAATATTTATACCTTCCAGGCCATCTTTTATTATACATAAAAGTTTAGCTTAGCCCATAAAAGTCCAACTCATTTAACCATCAAAACAAAGCATATCTAATCTCCTGAGAAATTTAATAGTCTTTATTCTCAGTAGGCAATTTAGGATGTCATTAACCTTCCTAAATATATAGCTTCTCAAAATGTTTTTCCATTATTTAAGTGTAATCCTGATAAGCCAATTTTGCTAAATGTCTAGTAGTGTATACAGTTGTGTATGTATAGACATTTGATGTGCAAAGTAAAACATATTGTCACTCAAAGTTTAGAAGACATTCTTACAATATTGTTGATCTACTTACTACACTCTTTAAAAAGACAAGATGACCAGCTATTAGTATTTTCTCCCTAAGTTACCCTGTACCCAACTAGAAATGAGTGAGAAGAGTTTTAGTTACTCCTTTGTTTTTATCTGCAAATCAATTCATTGCCGTCAAGCAAAGATCCTACTAGTTGCTCTTCCTGCCTCCGTTTAGAACACAAACCTGTTTGAAAACAACTCCGTATCATTTGCTCCTCTCTCCAGGGGAATTCATCTTTTTGTACCCATCAATATTCTGGCCCTGAAACATTCCACACGGTTTTGTAAAGGCAGACATTCCACATTTTAACCTGTGAATTAGAGTTTGAAGGATGTGACTATGGCAGTCAAGAATCACGTTTGAAGCATGAGTTAAGAGAAGGTTTCTTTGTTTGTTATTCTTTGTGCACAATCCCGGATTGAGGAAGGAACTATTTCAAATCTTTCACAAACTCACAAGTTCTTTCAATAGATGCAAGGTGGTCACCGAATCCCAAAAGGGATCACAAAAAGCCCATTAAGTTGTCCAAGAATTGCACTAAATCTGCCTTCCTTTTTCAAGACTTGAGGATATGTTGTCTTTGGAAAGTACACAGGGCTAATGAGAGAGATCAAAGGTATACGAGCTCTACTGGATTTAAAGTACTGCTTCTGGGAGAGTCCACTTAAAGATCAGGAAAATCAGAAAAGGCCAGGAAGCTGTGAGAAAGATATAAAACATAAGAGAAAGATGTAGAGAAGAGACATGTCTAAAAAGGCTTTTTTGAAAAGGATTTAGTGTTGGAAATAAAAGCATATGTGCTAAGCACATCTATATGTATTATTATTAAAACACGACACAAACTCATTTAGACTTTAGATAGATTTGTTAATTACAGTTTGCTTTGTGGCTTAGAAACGGAGTCAAATTGGGGAAAGTACTTAGCACAGGGTCTTTCATATTGTCCTCTCCACCTCAGGCCTTTAGACTGCTCATCTATGGAAAACTATACATCTGAAGAGCCTATAATAGTTACAAAGGAGCACAGCATCTGTGTTGCAAGATGGGAAGAAAGGGAAAATTCTGTATGGTTCTTAACATTTTAATACATTTGATTAACAGAGGTAAAGACCAACAGCTAGTCTCTATCAATTAGGTACCTCAATCCTACTCAATAAGAAAAAAGAAAACATAGTAAAAGATGAGGAAGAAGGGACATGGCAAAAGGGAGGGTTGTAAAAGAAAGATTCTCTGAAAACCACACTTCTAAGCCACTTTGGAAAGAAGGTCAATAGACTATCAGTGAAATCTACCATCCTGTTTTTCAAATCTCCTCCCCAAATAGGACAGTGTTCCCTTTGGGTGCTCTCTTAAAATTTATATCTCAAGAAAGCTATGGAAACAATCAATGTATACTAATCAAATCACATCTAATTCCATCCTAAGCTTTTGATTTCAAAAACTTATACCTTATTTATTGCCTATCATCAATTATGTCCGGCCACAATTTTCTTGAAGGCTATCTGAGATTACACAAGATTATCTGAGAAAAGAAGATAGTTTCAATATAAAATAGGCATGAAGCTGAAATTACATCCTTTCCCCCAAATCAAATTATTAGAGATAAAGACTAAATCCCTTTGCTATTGTAAATTATCTTTTTTTTTTTAGTTGAAGTACAAAAATAACTCAACATTCTTAAAGTGGTCAACGTAAAAAAAGTTCTTTTCAACCCCCCCTCTCTCCTGCCTCTCCAGTTCTGCTCCCTTTTAACCAGATGGTTTTCCTCTGCCTGGATGGAGTTTAAGTTTAGCTGTCAATGTCCCATTATTATCTTCCACTAAAAGAGATACTGGTGTTACTCTGCAGGAGTGATTATGATAAAATATCACAGGCTAGCTGGCTTAAAAGAAATTAATTTTCTCTCAGTTCTGTAGATTAGAATTTCTAGATTGACATGTCAGCAATTTGATATTTTCCAAGGCTTTTCTATTTTTTATTTTTCCCTCACATGTCTGTCCTGTGCTCCTTCTTTGTGTGTCTATTTTTTCTTCTTTGGAAGGACCAGACCCATGGGACTGAGGTCTGCCCTAGAGACACGGTTCTAACGTAGTGGCAATGTGCTCGCTTTGGCAGCACATATACTAACATGGTGGCAAAGTGGAGCAGCTCAGTGCTATAGCCAGGTGTTACAGTTCTGAGACACAGTCACGTGTTACAGATCAGTGTCGCAGCTACCTAAATTTGAAGACTCAAGAATCCAAAGGTCACAGGACGAAGCGGAGAAAAATCTTTTATTATGCTGGTGGTTCGGAGGAGTTCGTACTTGGGACCCTTGACTAGAAATGAGAGCGTCCTTGTATAGAGGTCTATGGGGAAGTGAACACGCTCACTGAATCAGGGGTGGGGGTGGTGGAGGTACAGGAGTTACCTCTTGAAAGGTACAGGGAGCAAGCATGCTCACAGAGGCAGAGGGGCAGAGTTAACAGAACCTGTCTTATTGTACAGTATTGGTCTATCACTAATTTATCTCCCCTTTAGACCTTACCTATCAGTGCTTGCATTCAGAGGTTCAAGAGATTAAAAATGCCACATCAATTTTGGGGGAATGTAATTCTACTAGTTCTAATGGAATCATAAATTATGTAAACAATTTTCAGTATTAATGCTCTGAATAAAATTATTTTAAATATACTCTTTCAATTAATAAAACCTAAACCATATGATGCTACTACCCAAAGTGTCAAATGTAAAGCAAATATCAAAGTTTGAAAAGCAAAATTTTTAACAAATTAGAAAAAGAAAATGGAACAGCAACTAATATTAACTTCAGAAAACAAAGAATTTCATGAGGATAAAAGGTTAAGTGAAAATAAAGTAGAAAATCATGAATCATAATCTGTTTAATAATATGATATCAACATATATAAGAAGAGTTAAAATACAGTAACTTGAAAATTTACCACTTGGCTTAAATAATAATGTTAACAAACAGCTGGAAGGAATATTATATTAACTGAGTGATCTGGGCTTCAGAGGCACACAAAAATTCATTTAAATTCCTATTGTTTTGCTTACTGATTATAAATTGTTCATCAAAGTATCTTGGCCAGCTTATTTAAAATCTAGAACACTCAGTGACCTCATCTATACAATTGTATAAAAGAATAATAATTTTCTGAGTTACTGTGATATTAAATGATATAGTAGAGATAAAAATTTTAGGACACTAATACATAAAAGTGTAATATTTTTAAATTGTTAGTGTTAGTGATAATTTTATTATAATGTGTTGAGCATTTTACCTACAACAAACTTACTTTGGAAACGGGCTATATGGCAAGACCTTCCACAAAAAATCTCAGGACAAATGATATACAATGAAACAAACAAAAAAATCAGTACCAATACTTATATGCTTACAACAAATACGTTAAAATTAAAATTGATGTATCACAAATGAAACCTTTAACATAATAGCTAATGCTTATAAATGAGAAGTACAGTAAATATCGTAGGAAAGATTCTCGTTCAAGAACTTACATCTAAAGAGTGTGACATCTAAAGAGTGTATTATTCCTTTGAAAGGCACGAACATGACAAAAACTTCCACCCTCAGCAGATTAGGTAGTAAATAATGTATTTATTATTAAAATATATTTTCCTGAAGGGTATGACTTTCTTTTTCATTTAAATCAATGTATTACAAGTTTTCTGTACATAATAGTTACATTACCCCCCTTGTGAGGAGTTGGTACATGCATCTAACACATCTAACTCT
Organism: Thryonomys swinderianus; assembly: GCA_004025085.1. Taxonomy (NCBI): domain Eukaryota; kingdom Metazoa; phylum Chordata; class Mammalia; order Rodentia; family Thryonomyidae; genus Thryonomys; species Thryonomys swinderianus. The sequence goes on along the minus strand of PVIC010007486.1, from coordinate 8,379 downwards.
TAATTCCATGCCCCTCCTGTCATTTCCTCTTCCCTCTGTTCCTTGGTTCCTTCTCTGTTGCCAAAAAATCTATCTTCCTATTTCCTTTTTTAAAATTATATGCATTTTATGGCAGCAAAATTCATAATAGCTAAATCTTGGAAGCAGCCTGTGAGTCCATCAACAGATGAATGGATAAAGAACCTTTGGTATTATTACACAATGAAGTTTGACTTTGCCATAAAGAAGGATAAACTTGATTCATTTGTAGGAAAACAGATACACCTGAAAACCATATTAAATGTAATAAATCAGACATACAAGCTTAAAGATCCCAAAGTTTCTCTTATATAAGAGATCTGAAATATAAAGAGCAAAATGAAAGACAGATAATAGGATATGATTTTCATGACTTTCAACTTAATTAAATGACAGGAAAATTTTAAATTATAAGAACTTCGTTATTTTAAGGACCTGTCAGTGAACTTATAGACATTCAATTACCTGGGAACAAATGGAAAATGATCCCAATTACTTGGTAGTGAACTTAAAACAATGATTTCATGTGAAATCAGAATTTCTTATACTTTTTTTTTTTTGACACAGGGTTTCACTTTGTAGTTCAGGCTGGCTCTGAGCTCACTATGAAGCCCAGGCAAGCCTGGAACTCAGCAATCCTCCTGCCTCTGCCTCCCGAGTGCTGGGATTACAGGCGTGAGCTACCACACCCAGCTCTTATACTTTTAAAAATATTTGAGAAACTTGTTTTCAAAATTATATGCTCAAATGTAATAATTAGGAAGATTTTAAAGACTAATGTGAAAGAATATTTATAAATTAAATATAATACATTTTATGACAATGTAAGTTTATGATATTTCCTCAGAAATAAATAAAGGTGAAAATAACCGCATATAAAGCTCATAAAGCTTTAGCCAAGGTAAAGGTAACATTTTAATCCAGTGAAAAATCATGAGATTTTTCACTAAGCATAATTGAGAGAATTTATTAACTATTAGAGACACAAAAAAACCACAAAATCTATTTATCTCATCAAACACATTATGAATCCCAAGTGTATCAAACTGCTAAATGTAAAGTGAGATATCCCCAAACCAAATTGTTATGGCTTTGGTCTAGATGGCCCTAAGGCTCATGTGGTCATAGGTAGGGGAATTGGCTGTATCTAGAAAGTGAAAAAGAAAGTCATGCTTTTCAGAAAAATGTATTTTTAATAAGAAATACACTATTTACTACCTAATTTGCTGAGGATAGGAAATTTTGTCTTATTCATGACTTTCAGAGGAATAATACACTCTTTACATGTCATGTGGGTTCTTGAATGAGAACATCTCTCCAAATATCTTTTCAGTATAAACAATAGCTATTATGTTAAAGATTTCATCTGTGGTCACAGGCCATTCGAGAGAGAGATGCAGATGAAAACAACTCTGAGATTTCATCTTACTCCACCAAGAATGGCTGGTATCTTAAAATTAGCCAACAACAAATGCTAGGGAGGTTGTGGAGAAAAAGAAACCCTTCTACACTGTTGGTGGAAGTGTAGACTGGTACAACCATTATGGAGATCAGTGTGGCGATTTCTCAAAAAACAAGGATTAGAGGTTCCATTTGACCCTGCTATTCCCCCGCTGGGGACATACATAAAAGAATTACAAGATTCCTATCACAGTGACATATGTGTACCCATGTTTATAGCAGCTCAGTTTGTGATTGCTAAATCTTGGAAACAACCCAAGTGCCCATCAACTCTAGATTGGATAAAGAAGATGTGGATTTTTTATAAAATGGAGTATTACTCTGCCATAAAGAATGATGAGGTTGAATCATTTATACTAAAATGGACGTACCTTCAGGACATACTCATAAGTGAAATAAATAGTTCACAGATGTGTAAATATTGTATATTTTCTCTGGCATGAGAAACTGAATTTATAAATGTGTTCTAGAATGCATGACTGATATTATGAAATAGTAAATATTAAAAGGGTAATGGGGTTTAGGGGCAAATAATGAAAGAAAAAAATTGATGGTACAAAAGAGGAAACAATGCTTGTGTATATAGGGGTTGGGGAGGTAGGGTGGGTAGAGGAGGAGGAAAATGAGAATTAAGTTGTGTCATATACTGGTATAAATTATCAATGTGGAGTGCAGTTTTGATGTGTACACATAATGTACCAATAGAAAAAAAAGAATACAGGAGGAAAACCAAAGATTTCATTTGTGATGCACCAATTTTAATTTATCTGTTGTAAGCATATAAATATTGACACTAGTTTTGTATTTGTTTTATTGTGCATATCTAGTGTTTCATATCTAGGGCTTTGCTGCAATGCTGTGGCCAAGGGCACTAGGATTAAGGCTGAGTGATACCTGCTCCAAGTAGTCTGAATGAGGTAAAAGGGCCAGAAAGATGCTTTTAAATTCTCTTTTGCTTTTGCTGTCCTCCACCGCCAATAACTGTCGCCCCTTTGCTATGTGCCAGTTACAGACTGAAACATTGTGGGTCAAATAAACCTTTTCCCTTTTAAAGTTGAATGCTGGCTATTTTGTCTCAGCAATGAGGAAAGTAACCGAGGCCCAAGCCCAACGAAAACCGGGTCATTAGAAGTACTAACAGAAGCAAAATCTCGGGCTGTTGTAACTCGAGTCCGTTAAGTGAGATCGTATCTGGAAAAGATTTGGAAGTAGAGGCACAAAGTGGTAAAGTTTATTCTATAGATGTGATTTTATAACCATATTCTTAAAATGGGAAAGGATGCATAGGAAACTTTTGCTAGAATCGGTCACATATAACAGTTTTAAATGATTGCAAATGTTGTACACAGTATAACACATTGAAATGGCAAGTGACAAACTGAAAAATCCATGGTTTTTATTTAACAAAATGTTCAAATAGTTTATGAATGAAACACCTGCCGAGAAAGGGAGACCCACAGCAGGTTCCAGGTAGTTCATAGATTTCCATCCTTTACTGTGGTTTACTGGCCGTTAGGGAAACTAGGGAAGTTAGAAGTTTAACTCTTAAAAATCTTTCCAGTAAATATTGAATATGAAGATCACCCCAGGTGCTGGCACAAGACGTGGTATACTGTAGGGAGCAGGGAGTCTGCATGGCTCTATAGGACGAGCGAGACTTGATAAAAATCAAGGCACTCAGGCCGGGCGCGGTGGCTCAGGCCTGTCATCCCAGCAGTCGGGAGGCAGAGGCAGGAGGATTGCTGAGATCGTGGTTTGCCTGGGCTACACAGTGAGCTCAGGGCCAGCCTGAACTACAGAGCGAGACCCTGTCTCCAAAAAAAAAAAAAAAAAATCAAGGCACTCAGATTTTCATCGGAAGTCCGGCCCCACGTACTCCTAATCACGGGCATCACAGACACTGTGAAACAGTTCCACCCAGATCCCATATGCCATTGCGTTGATTTGAAGAATAGGGATAAAAATTATACCATAAAATTGTGAGTGGGTGATTATAATATATGAAATTCATTGGTAAGTTAAAATAAATCAAAACTATATCCATATATATATATGGATATAATTTTATTTTGCACTTAACTCTCTAAATCTTGGCACAGAAGAAGTTTGAGGGGGGCAAGTACTAGTTAACTCTCTGTCATTCTCTCTAATCCAGCTGCACAAATAGCCCTTCGGAGACCACAGAACAGCCTCAGCCGAGGTGGGGAGCAGCAGAGGGAGAAGCTGCTAAAAGAAGTCGCAAATACATATGTATTAAGTAGCAGAAAGAATTGCAGAACTCGTGTGGCTAAGAAGAATACTCTACTGAACCCCAGATATTCCAATTAGACAGGGGTTCATGGATACTTTTGCAAAATTCTCAGTCTCTGGATTTTATTAAAATGGAGTATGTGTGGTTTAGGTTTTAACAATGTAGATTTTAAAACCAAGTGGTGACACAAACCAACCATGGTAACCTGAATTGTTTATTTCACCTCATTCCTGTTCAACTCTCCTCTGAGAATCAAAAACACTGTAGAAGCCATGCTGTTTATATTCTTTTTCTGGGTAAATATTTGCATGTCATGCAGGAGCTTTGGGATTATGTTTCCAGCTTCCATTGCCCTTGCAGCATTTTAATTTTCCTTTTGGTAGATTTCTGCTCTACAGTTCTATCATGGCCTAACAATTTGGTAGCGCTGACCCTACTCCTGGCTTCAGGGGAGTTTAATTAGTTTAAAATAATCCAGGTGTTCCATGCCTTGTAGGCAAAGTACTTAGCTCAGGAATGGCTGCATGGTCCAGCTGGAGCCAGCAAAGGAGACTGAATTCAAAATTTTAAACAGAAGTTTTCTGGGGCCTCTTCCCTCTTCCCCCGAAGCTGTATTGGTGGATGTGGGTTACATTCTCAGGACTGAAAATGAATTCCATTCTATCAACATCTGGTGGAGGAGAAAACAGCTCCTATCTCAAGTTACAGTAGAGATAGTTATCTCTCTAAAAAGTTTCAGCTTTGTGAGGGAACAATTCTTATTAACTTTTTGGTGCTGCTGTTTGTATGAAGTTTTCTGTTACTTGGAACTTAATGACCAGTTTGTGTCATTGGGGAAATAGTCTTAAAACTCTAATGACTTCTATAGGAAAATAAACCCAAAGATCCAAAGTAGAACTGTAATATCTTTTCTCAGAATATGAATCACACTCAGTGATTGTCAAAAGGTTTCTTCTACAGATCTGTAACTGAGTTTTTAACTACTTTATCTGAATGACCATGAGCCTCTGCAGGGTGGGCTGTCACTCACATAGGGCACTGAGACACCAGCGCCCGGCCACAAAGCGAGATGGTAGTTTTCACGGGTGGGGAAGTAGCTCTGGGGTTCTGCACCTGCCTGGCAGATGTAAGGTTTGGAGTTCCATTCCTGTTATCAGATACAAAACAAACGATGTGATGGTTTCTTTTTCTATATTTGACAGCCTGCTGAAAATCCTGCAATTACAATGATTTCACTGAAAATTTATCACACCATACCTCTGTCTTGTGATTCAGTGGTACAATGATTTAAAATTGTGCCACGTTGAAACTGTAATCTCTAATTTTTGAGCGTATGTTAAGTGATACTAAACTAGGAAAAACAATTGGATCCAGAAGTCTAAGAGTTACTCAAGGGTGAGATAAATAGTCTGAAGATTCTCGTGGTCTATGAATAGTCACTGGTGTTAAGATTTTTTAAATCTCAGTGTTCAACATTGAGAGAAGTATGAGTCCAATATCAGAATGGAAAGAATATGTCAGGGCCGGAGATTTAGCTCAGTGTTTCCGGTGCCTGCCTTGCAAGCACAAGGTCCTGAGTTTGATCCCTGGTAACCACATACAATGCTGGGTGTGGTGACTCAAGCCTGTAATCCCAGCACTCGGGAGGCAGAGACAGGATTGCTGAGTTCGAGGCTTGCCTGGGCTAAATAGTGAGCGCAGGGCCAACCTGAACTAAGTGAGACCCTGTCTCAAAAAAAAAAAAAAAAAAAAAAGAATATGTGAAATGTCACCTAGTATCATTCCATATATATTTGGTGTATCTACAAAGATACATGTATGCAAATGGACATATATACATATCCATTTGTATGTATCAGACAAATCACTCATCACACACATGTAGATCCTTTAACTGCTCATAAACGGTGATATAACTGCCTTTCAAAATATTAAGGGCAAAAAATAGTAATAAATACTGAAATTGAGAACCTGAGCAGTGTCAACCGGTGAAGAGATTCTGAAGCTATTCTTTACAACTTGGGGATGATTATATTCAGTGCTAGAAATTAGTTTCCGGTGTTGGCAGGTCCTCTAAGATATCAGTGAAATAAATGTGCTCTTATTTTCTGCAATACTTCTAGAAAATAGAGCCATGTGGATGATCAGGAAGAAAGCAGCACAAGCTGAAAAATCAAAGCTTTCAGCAGAACATCAGCTATCTGGGATTATAAATGGTCAGCGAGCTTGCCCTCTCCAAGTACCTATTTTACTTTTGATGCCCAAGCGCAACAAAAGTGGTCAACGGCCATCTGCTTTAATTGTTTTCCAGTCCTGGGAAATGACTCTTTGCAAATTTGAAATTAGAAGAACATAAATTCCAATTGACAGTGACCAGTGAAATTATGCCTCATGTTGTGTATTTGAAAGAGATCTTGTTTTGGAACCAAAGACACTGAGCTTCAATTTTGGACAGGTATCTCATTAACTACTGTTATTTGAGTGCATAATGGCTCCCATCTGTTAAGTGTATATAATGAAACATGGTAAGAGTTTTACTTTCAGCATGAACAAAATCACTTATTATGTTTACCAAATTAAATAAAGATACTTAATGGTCAGCAATGCAATGCTTAAGGCTTCTGGGCCTTCTGCTGAGCAACATAGCTCAGAGTAATGTAAGGGAAAAATGGTAGAACAATTTTTTAAAGGTGGCGGATAGACCGGCTTGCTGCTTGTTGATTTTGCTGTCTTCTCCCTGCCATGGGCTATTTTTCTTCTGTGATGTCCCACTCCCATGTCCCCCTGGAGACAGCTGATTATGGGCTGAAACCTCTATAAACTGTGAACCAGAATAAACATTCCCTCCTTTAAAAAACTAAAGGTAGCAGATGGACTGACTGGAGTGTTGGCCAGCTAGACCTGAAAATATAAAACTGTATTTCAAAATAGCATTAAGTTTTTCTACTTTTCACTAGAAAATATTGTTTTTTGATACATAGGTAGTTCCCTTCACATTATTTATTGAGCTTAAAATGTCTTCTCTTTAGCTGGGAGAATGTTAGCTAATCAAGAAGGCACAGACCTTCCTTAGGTTATGACAGAATACTAGAAAAGAACTCACAGCAAAAAATTAGAAAATATTGTCTATGATCACCTCGAGTAATTTTGAATTCTTTAGTTTCCTCACTGGGGCAATAAAATGATCACCCAATCCCAACCCTTTGTGAGGTTGGATTGCCACCTCAAGTAATCTAGTAGAATGTCTGCTTCATTCATTTCTATCCAGCAGAAATTGTTCTTTAAAACAATAATTTAACTTCATTATTCAAAAACATTCAACTATTGAAATGTCATCAGTTGCTTGTTATCTTTGGCATAATTTATACTGCTATTTACAGAACTAATCCTATTATCACCCAGATGCAAAATAATACTAATGGCTAATGTTTTTAAGCAGTTTTATTGTGTCAGAAACTGCTGTCATCTATTAACATACATTAACTAAGCTAGATATTGAGCAAATCCAAACTGCCTGCCTTCCATCTTTCCCTTTGGTCCCATCCAGGCTACCAGCATTTTGGGTGGTGCCTTCTGTATCAGGGATGGACCTTCCCATTAACCACACTCAGAACTGTACTCATTCTAATAAGTAGACCGATGTAGTACTATACACCCTTAATCTCAGTATTATCTACCATCCATCTAGTAAAGGATGAAAAGCCCCACCTAGAAGTACACAAGTTTTTGGGTGGACATCTAGATAATAAGCAAAGCTCTCTGCACCAATAACAAACACAAGACATCTTCTGGTGACTTTTTTTTTTTAGTAGTCAAATAAATTGCCTGACAATAAATATTTTGTAGTCATTTCCATACCACAGAAAAACAAATCTTTTACTAAAACTTACATGGACATCACAAGTTATTCTTTACAAATTACACGAGGCATGGCTGTGGAAGCTGTATTAAAGAACAGGGCAGAATGTGGAAATAGGATGCCATGTAATTGCCTTCAAATCTCTCCTTGGCATTTTTCCCTTTAACCTCTCTTTATATCAGTTTTATCATGCATAAAATAACTATAATAACAATATTGCATATTTCCCTGGTTTTTGATAATTAAGTGATGATTATGTGAAAAATTCTTAAAACAGAAGGAAAATGTTCTACACAGTTTTAACTGTCATATATACTTTGTGTATCCAATTAGGTTGAAAGGAAATAGCTGACTGTGGCTTAGTGGATGGGAGATGGGAGGAAAGGGAAGGACAAAAATGTATCAAATATATCTGATGTCTGAAACATGGTTTTTTTCAGACATTTACCCAATCGTTTTACTGGGATTTTGGGATCTTGAAGACACACCACTAAGACAGAAAGATGAAAACTCCTGGTGCAGAAGGACAGAAGGGTGGTGTCAGGAATGAAAAAGGGAGCCCAGCTGTGTGTTTGCACTGACACAAGTTCGTTTGCAGCAGAAGGTATTTGACTGCAGGCTTCTATTGTAAACCCCAGTTTATATCTTTATTTAATAGACTAGCAGATTGTAGTGCTGAACCATCTTTTGTGCCTTCTTTCCTATGCTGAGTTTCCTAAACCATGTTATAAAGCCATAGACCAAAAGGACTTTCTCCCTTTCAAATGGAGATTTTAAGATAAATGGGAGC
>PVIC010007485.1:13047-50972 GCA_004025085.1 Thryonomys swinderianus | reverse complement strand
TTCAGGCTGGCCCTGAGCTCACTATGGTGCCCAGGCAAGCCGCCGCGAACTCAGCAATCCTCCCGTCTCTGCCTCCCGAGTGCTGGGATTACAGGCGTGAGCCACCACGCCCAGCATTATATGTGGTAACCGGGGATCGAACTCAGGTCCTTACGCTTGCGAGGCAGGCGCCGGAACCACTGAGCTAACCCTCCGGCCTGATCTTTTATTTTGAGACAGCGTCTTTCCAAGTCACCAAGTTGCCCAAGCTGGGCTTGAATTTACCATCCTCCTTCCTCACCGCCCCGGAGAGCTGGTATTACAGATGTGTCCCACCATGCCCAGCCCTACTGATTCTTCATTCACATTCCCCTTCAGACTCGGGCCAGGAGAAAATGTCTTATATTTAAAGACACAGATAGCCCTTGACAAACTCCAGTTTTGCAGTTTGCACTGGTACAAAATTGTGCCTCTAGAACTATTCTGTTCTCCACTTTCTGTGCTATATTGATAAATAACACGAGACACTCAACACTTCTTTATAAAATAGGCTTTGAGTTCCACACTTTGCTAAGGCTAATGTAAGCATTCAGTTATAGCGGCTGTGCCCCAAACCCCATCTTCTCTCCTCATAGGGCTGGGGCTGGAAGGAGGCCAGGGTGACCGACCAGCTGATCACAGGTGGCTCTGTCGAGAACCTGCTTGGGAAGGAGACTCAGGGCACTGGCTCAGGAAAGAGACTCCTTTCACACCTGCTCCTGACAAACCAGCAGATTCTGAACCCACACCACCCTTAGTGCCTGCAGGCTGAGGAAGAGGCTTTGAATGTTTTCTTTTTTTCCTCAGGGAAATCTTCCCTTCAAAATGCAGTGTTTTATGGAAGATGTTTATGGAAACAATAGCAGTAATCAGTGATTGGCTTCACTGTGATCACTGAGGAAGAGGAAGGAGACAGTGGACAGTGGAGGAAAGACCTGCTTATTTCCCAGGTCTCCGAGGACTTCAGGCAACTCCCAGAGCTGAGACCTACGTCCAGTACCACAATCACACCCAAGTCAGAAAACACAAACGGTCCCTGTGGCAGTTACTAATAGAATCCAATAGGTAGATTCTATCAAGCTGGGAAAGGGCTATTTCCATCCTGCTGGTGACGGGGCTAAAGTTAGAAAGTGATCACTGGGGACTCATTCTCTCTAACAGCTAGGACTGGAGGGGGAGGGAGACGGGAGGAGCTGGCCAGCCCCAGACAGACCAGCCCTTCCTGATGGCCGCCTCCAGGGAGCAAGGGACCCCAACGCAGACCTAGGGCTCAGCCACTAGGCTGGGGACCACCCACGCACAGCCTGCAGTCACAGGCAGAGTGTGCAGGTGCTGGGGCTCCAGAAGACTCTCCTGGTCCCCCACCTGCTTCCTCTGGATGGGGTCCCAGGGCACCCACAGCCCATTCCTCACTGCAGCCCTAATTGTCACCTCTGAGTCACCCTTTGATGAGGTCCCATCTCCTATCTTCACCTCATTATTAACTGGTTCATGCCTTCCATGACTATGTGCTCTTGTCTTCCAGCTATGAGAAAAATGCACAGTGGGATGGGTAAAGACTCTGGGGCTGGCCGGCCCTGACTTGAGCTTCGGTTCCCTCTCTCCAGCAGAGACACCCCTCAGTTCCCATGCCTCTCATCCCCCCAGCCAACATTCAACCTCCAAGCCTTGCCAGAATTTGGATGGTCCCCAAGAACCACCAAGCCAGTCCCTCCATCCCAGCCCCCAGGGACAGTGAGGGAGAGGGATGTCAGAGAAAGTCATACATTTCTATTCTCTTTAAACACAAAGACACAAATCTAATGTACAAATGAGCAAAGGTGAACTGAAAATTTCCCTCTTAGGTGCTTGGAGCTGATCGCTGTTTTAGTACACTGCTCGTACTGTTCTGTAATCTGCTTATTAATGTACTGTGAGAACCCTTCATGGCAAAAGAGGCACTTTTAAATTATTTTCTTCAATGGCCAGGGACGTTCTCCATCCACCCAGCAATATGTCCCCATGGTTTGTTTAGCTACAGGCAGCGTCCTGGGACCTGGGCCTAGAGCTATTTACCGAAAGGCTTGTGGAGACACATCTCCTGGCATATGCCTAGGTTCTCCTGGTGACTGGAAGGGGCAGGGCTGGGGCAGAGGGCACACCTACCCTGGGGCTCCCTGAGACTGCACCTGTTAGGGTCATTCTGGCCTGGACTGGCAGTGGCCATTTGGCATGCACCATGGGGACACAGAAGACCCCAATAGAAAGAGGGAGAAGAAGCCTGGGCCCTAGGCCTGTGTGTAGCACACTTCAGGCCAGCATTTCACTAGGTGGCCTCAACTTATGAGTAGCTGGGGCTGTGTGTGGAACACACTGTGAAATCGGACCACCAGGAGCACTTCAGAGGTGTGAGGTGGTCCTCAGGCCCACCTGCAGAAGGCAGCCCTGGCTCAGCGCGGAGCTGGGAGGCTACAGGGAACCCCAGCTTCTCCACAGACTGTCAAGGGCATCTGGCTCTGGCCCTGCCCCCTACCCAGGCCTCCGCCCCTGCCCTTCCTACGCTCCAGCAGACAGGCGCCCAGGTAGTGCCGGAGCCCAAACCTGTTTGGCTGGTTTTGAAAAAGGCAGGGATTTAGGGGAGAAGGCTGCTGAAGGATGCACGGTCTGCCTCGTGCTCACCCGCTTCCTCCGCTGAACACGCCCATCCTGCCCACCCGCCTGACCCCATGAGGGGCACACCGGGCCTTCTGGTGTCCCTGCTGGGCCTGAGCCTGGGCCTGGGCCTAGGCCTGAGACTGCCGGGGGCGGCGGCCACCAACTGCGCGTCCTTCGGGCAGGCACAGCGCCTGGCGTTCTCTCCTGCAGCCAGGACGCAGCACCTGGCACCTCTCATCCGCCCACCGGGACCCCTGGATCCGCTCTACAGCGCCGTGCACCACTTCCTCGCTGTGGTGCAGCTCAACCCCTTTCCCTCGGGTGAGTGTGTTCCTCCCCAGCAGACCCAGCTGGCTGCATGTCCCTACGCCATCCACAGGACTTGGAGGGCAGATGCTCCAGCCTCTCCTCGGTCCACCTCCTTCCCTAAGTCCCCGGGGCAGCAGGGGTGGCATCTGGAGAGGGCCTCAGGACCTTCTGTGTGACTTTCAAGCCACCCGTGGCCTGGCAGAGGGGAGGTGTGCCACAGGCAGGTTGGTGACAGTCCCCACCTCACCCTGCTCTTTCCTGTAGAGTTGGTAAAAGCCCTGCTGAATGAGCCATCCTCCGTGAAAGTGGATGAGGTGAGAACGGAGTGGGGAGAGACTGGGGCGTCAGAAGGGCACCCCCACACACCACTCTGCTCTGCCCACCTCACTGGGGTTGCAGGCGGGAGTCTTGAGCATCCTTTCTGCTCCCTCCTGGTTGAAACCACTGCTCTACAGCTGCTGGCAGTGGGGCTCACAGAGCCCAAGTCTTGAATTCCTGTAGGAAGATGGTAATTAGCAAGGACATGTGCCCCAGCCTCATAGACACAGGGCCTCCATGTCTGTCCAGTCCTCTTCTGATTTCCTCCTGACTCAGGGCCAGCACAGGAGGGGCTGGGGGCCACAGCTACCTCTCACAAGCCCTGCTCCCCCAGGTGGTGCGCTACGAGGCTGGCTACGTGGTGTGTGCTGTGATCGCGGGCCTCTACCTCCTAGCGGTGCCCATCACTGGGCTGGGCTTCTGCTTTGGTCGCTGCCGCCGACGCTGCGGGGGCCGCGTGAAGACGGAGCACAAGGCCCTGGCCTGTGAGCGTGGCACCCTCATGGCCTTGCTGCTGCTGACCACCCTCGTGCTGCTGTGAGGGGTTGCCCAGGCTGGGCGAGGGCTGGGCACCGCTAGCCCCGGGTCAGGCCCCCTGAAACCGATTCCTCCTTGCCTCGCTCTCCACAGGATCGGTGTGGTCTGCGCCTTTGTCACCAACCAGCGCACACATGAGCAGACAGGCCCCAGTATGGAAGCTGTGCCTGAAACCCTGCTCAGCCTCCGGGGCCTGGTTTCCAAAGTCCCCCAGGTGACTACTGCACCCCCACCTTGTCCCCCCACACCTCATAAGTGCCAGACCCAGCACAGAGCTGGTTCTGTCTCTGGCCTGAAGCCTGCACACATGGTTGCTTCTGCTGGAAGGTCGCTGAACCATGTATGGGGACCTGCGGTGTCTTCAGGGCAGAAGACAGGCACAGGGAACAGGGATGGGTGCCTCACAGACATATGTTTGCCTAGGAGCTGCAGTCCGTGGCAGAGCAGTTCTCCCTGCCCCAGAAGCAAGTTTTGCAAGAGCTGGATGGTGAGGGTTACAGCTGGCCAGCCCCAGGGTCCCAGCTGAGGCCTATAGGAGGAGCCTGGGGACACCTTCATTGGGGAGGCAGGGCAGACAGGCCAGAGTCCACCCTGCAGGGTCCGGGGCTAGGGTCTGGGGAACAGGACTGGGTGTGGCGTCCTTGGCTCCTGAGGCCAGCCTGTGGCATGTCCTTTGGTCCCCAGGGGTTGGTGAGATCCTCGGGAACATTGTGCACAGCCAGCTCAGGAGCACAGTCTACCCAGTGCTGGCTTCTGTGGGCAGCCTGGGCCAGGGTGAGTTGGACCAGTGCCTGGATGGGGTGGGGCCCAGCAGGTGTCTCCTGCCAGCCCACCCTCCCCCAGCCAGCCTCCACCCCACCCAAACTCCCCATCCCATTATGCCAGGATCCTAGGCCTCGGGCATCCCTGCCTCCTTCCTGGCCAAGAAAACCATGGGCAGTTCCCATTATAACTCTAGAGGTCAATGACTGTAGGTCCCTATGACATGGGGTGCCCACCTGCTGTGAGGCTGCTGTGGATGCTCAGCCCAAGTGTGGGTCTCTCAGCCCTGCAGGTCACCGTGGACCTCCTCCACGCCCTGAACACCACTTTGGTAGAGCTGCAGAAGGGGCAGAAGCACCTGGAGCCAGCTGTGCAGAAGCAGAGGGACCAGCTGCTTGCCCTGCTGCAGGACCCCGGGTGCCAAGGCGACTGTGAGGGGGCCCTGAGCCGGGCCCGTGCCCTGGAGCTGGCTGCTGACTTTGTCCAGGTGCAGGGCCAAGACAGGGGCCACTTGGGGCCCAGTTGGGATGCTTTTCCTACAGGCTGCCTCAGGCTGGCCCTTAGCTGGTTAGGAGTCAGGAGCTACCCCAGCCCCACACCACACCTTGAACTGCATGTGTGCTAGCTCCTGAGTCCTCACCACCTTCCAGGGAAGAAGCCCTGCAGGGTGCCCATTTTACACATGGGGTACTGAGGATTCAGAGGCATCTGCCCCTTTCCTCCCACAGGGACCCTCTCAGGCCTCTCCATCGACTTTGCCTCTGCCCGTTTCAGGTGCCCTCCATAGACCACGTCCTGTACAGGCTGAAGGGAGTCCCACAGACCAATTTCTCCAGCATGGTCCAGGAGGTGAGTGCCCATCTGCCCATCAGAAGCCTCCTCACAGTGGAAGGGTCTCAGTTTCCTCCTTTTGAAGGAGGAACCCAATTGAACCTTCACCTTGAGGCTGTACCTGTCACCTGGTGCCTCAGGCTGCACATTCCTGAGCAGCACGAGTCTGATGGGGGGGGGGGGGAGGCCTCAGAGAGAGCACTGGGCCCCAAAGGGTTGGGGCTGTGGGCAACTGGGAAAACAGCCCAGCAGAGTCCCAGGGCGGCAGCTCTAGGGCTGGGGGGAGGGGATCCTGTGAATCAGCCCTGTGACCCAGGGCCTGGAGCTGGGGAAATGGTGAGTCAGCTCCGCTGAGGCAGGAGCAGAGGTTGTGAGGAGGCTGTGGGAGCTGAGGCAGATGGGGCAGGAGCTGGACTTCGGGAAATGGCTGGCGATAGCCTGCGGGGCGGCTGGGAGAGGGGAAAGGACGCCTGGGAAGGGGCTGCCATGGGGCTAGGTGTCTGCAGGGAGCAGCGCTCCATGGCATCCAGTCAAGCCTGACTGAGGAAAGGAAAGCCAAACACAAGAAAAGAGATGGGTCTTGAGGCTCTGACGTTCAGTGAAATAATCAGAGAGTTAGATAGGACAGAGTTTCTCTTATCTGAGAATCCCAAAATATAAATAACTGAAAAAGCCAAATAAAACAAATGATAGGAAACAGGGAGGTCGATTCCGTGGAGATGGAGGAGGAGACCTGGGGAAAGAGGAGATGAGGCAATAGAGCGGGGTCAGGGGATCACAACGATTAAATAAAATATGTATATGACAAATTCATTATTCTGTATCACAATCTTATAGTAATGGAATTTAGTGTCTCTGGGGCACCGGGGGTGACGCCCTCCTTCCGGGCCTTGGGGTCCCTACACTGGGACAGCCCAGGGCAGGAGACAAAGCGCCCTTGGTCCCACAGGAGAACAGCACCTTCCACAGCCTCCCGATCCTGGTCGCCCTGCAGACGGACAGCGTGGTCAAAGGTGGGGAGGTTAGGATAGAGGCCCGGGTGGGGCGGGCCAAGGGTTACCCGCCAGCCACCCTAGGAGAGCTGTCCTTCCTGGGCGGGGCCTCGGCCGTGGCCGCTCCCCTGAGCCCCTGTGGCTTGAGCAGATCTGAAGAAGGAAGTGGCCCGGCAGCCCGAAGGCTTGAAGACTCTGGCGAGCAGCTTCCCCGGCTCGGAGGCCTCTTCCCGCTGGAGCAGGGCCCTGGAGGAGCTGGAAGAGCACAGCCGCCCCTTCCTGCGCGATGTGCAGCGATATGAGACGTACAGGTGCCCGGGGCGGCCGGGCGGTTGGGGTGAGACGTGACCTTCTGCTAAGCCGGACTTGCCTCCTGGGTCCTGTGGGTCATGGGATTCCTCCACGCAGGAAGTGCCGCCTGCCCTCCTCCAGCCCCCTCCCCTTCCTGCAGGTGGATCGTGGGCTGCGTGCTGTGCTCTACGGCCCTCCTGGTGGTGGTCTGCCACCTGCTGGGCCTCTGCCTGGGCATCTTGGGGCTGTCCGCCAGGGAAGACCCCAGCCACTGGGAAGCCAAAGGCGAGGCCGGAGCCCGCTTCCTCATGGTGTAAGGAGGGGCGGCGGGAGAATGGGCCCCTCTCTCCCCGGATAGCAGCGGAGCTGGGAGACAGGAGCCCCGCTTCGGGGCCAGCCTGGCCTCCATTCCCTAGGGGGCCCTGGGCAAACGGTGAGCCCACCTGGCCTCAGTGTCCTCATCTGTACCCGAGGGGTTGGGCTGGGGCAGAAATGGCAGCTAAGTACTGCCCCAGAATGCATGGTGCGTGTGTGTGTGTGTGTGTGCGCGCACACACACACACACACACAGCACTGAACCCCACGCTCTCTCCAACATGGCCTCAGACTCCTTCCTAGTTTCCAGACAGCACCCACAACAGGGGACAGCAGCGAAGGTGGATCTCTTGCCATCCGTAGACCCAACGGTCTCTAAGTCCACGGCGGGCTCATACAGTTGTGCAAGTTGTTCAATCCACAAAGGTCCCTGGCCACAGTGCTGTGTGGGGACCCAAATGGATCCCATGTTTCATTCTCTGATCCTTATGGCCTGGTCCAGGGTTGTGCCCACCTCCCTAGGAAGCTCTACAAGTCTGTGGCACCCAATCTACTGGTCCTTGCTGCTCAGTCCTGTCGGGTGCTGCCCTGCCAGTGGGTCACGCCTGCTGGCCTGGTTACTTTTTGAAGGTGACCTCCAGCGGGTAATCATGGCTCTTCAAATAAAACAATTGTCCCCTTCCTCCTGGGGGACCCAGTTCTCTGAATTCCTCTTCCCAAGGTGCTGCCTGTATTGCAGCTCCCGGACTCCAAGGGCCAACCTGGGGTGTGCGGACAGAGTTTGCCCCAGCACAGCCGGTCCCCCACTCACCCTGTCTCTTCCCCTAGGGGTGTGGGCTTCAGCTTCCTTTTCGCCGCCCCACTCATCCTCTTGGTCTTTGCCACCTTCCTGGTGGGTGGCAACGTGCAGACTCTGGTGTGCCGCAGCTGGGAGAGTGGGGAGCTCTACGAGGTACGGAAGCCCCGAGGAGGCCTGTCTCTGCCAGATCCCGGGGCAGAGCAGAGGGGCTTGGGGAGAAGACGCAGAGGGGGAACATGGGGAGAGGACGGGAGTGAGACAGCCGCCAGAGTGGCACTTTGAGCCTTGGTGCTGCACGGTACCAGGCCCTGCATGGTCGTGCCCATGCCCTCTGCTCTTCTGACCCTGGGTCTGGTACCTGGAGCCCCGGTGCCCCATGTGTGGCTGAGCCATGATGCTGAAATGGCTTCTTACTGGGCTTAGGCCCCCCACCCCCCTAGGGACACTGGGGACTGTCCCATCAGGAGGTAGCGCTGGGGGAGTTTGAGTTGGAGGCCAGGTCTGAGCTGAGTCACAGGGGCACCTCCCACCTCATCCCTGCCCTGCAGCACTGGCCTTGGGGAAGCTGGGGCAACCTCGTCCCCACCCTACTGTGAGCCCCATAGTTCCTTCCTCACCCCCAGTTTGCAGACACCCCTGGGAACCTGCCCCCCTCCACGAACCTGTCCCACCTCCTTGGCCTGAGGAAGAACATCAGTGTCCTCTTGGCCTACCAGTGAGTGGGCAGCCTGGGCAGGGGTGGGGTGGCCTGGAGGGGACAAGGGTGGGCATCCCATTAGGGTGACGTCAGCCATCCCCTGCCACCCTCTGTGTTACTCCCTCCTCTCCAGGCAGTGCAAGGAAGGGGCCGTGCTCTGGAAGGTCCTGCAGCTCAATGACTCTTATGACCTGGACAAGCACCTGGACATCAGCCAGGTAAGACAACACTCTGGAAGACATGAAGCCTCTCCTGTAGAGCTCTAGGAATGAAGGAGATGCCTCAGGACAGAGCCCAAGGCTATAGCTGGATAGTTTGGGTCATGAGTACCTGGAGGCTGTGGCCCTGTGCGCCAGGGACAGCTACACAGATGAGCTGCAAGAAAGAAGGTGACAGCGAGAAGTGGCTGAGGACACCCATCCCGCCTGAGAACAGGCACTGACCAGCAGGCTCCAGTTAGGGTAGGCTGGACAGACACACAGAGGAGCTCACTGGGGCCCTCCCCAAGCTCACACAGCAGGAGGTGGCAGAGGCAGTGGGGTCCTAAGCCCAGTCTGACCTCAGAACTCTCCTTGTGCCCACTGGGACTTGGGGTGGTTGCCTGCTTTAGGTTTCAGGGCAGATTGAAGAATAGAGCTTGGGCCTCAGTGCAGAGAAATTTCTAGAACATAGAAGGGCTACCTCTCAGGATAGATGTGCTTTGAGAAGGTGCTTCTGAAAGTGCACAGAAGCTACACAACACCCGCTTCTCTTCTCTCCACACTACATGAGGTGGGAGCCATTTCCAAGCATACCTGAAGAAAACAGGCACCCTGTCCCTGTATCCCTCCTGCCATCCAGGGGCCACCATCTGCTTCTGGTCCATCCCAAGAAAGTCTCCCAACTCCTCTTGGAGCCACCACCCTTTTTGCACCATAGGGTAGTACAGCCAGATGGCCTGGGCCCAACTCCAAGCCTTAATCTGCATTGGGGACGACTAATGCCTCGGGCCTCTGCTCCTCCAGCTTCTTAGCCTCTCAGGAGGCCACTGGAGCAGGCAGTGTCCCCATGTCCCTCGTGGGAAAGCTGGCTAAGAAAGGCTGAGGCAGGGTCCTGGACACAGGAGACTTCCTGCCCCATCATCACCTGGAAGTCATGGCTGTCAGGAAAGGGGTCCTGGGAGGGGAAGCATCCAGCGATCAGAGAAAACTGGACAGATAAGGTCCAGCTTCAGATGACTGGGTGGTCCTCAGAGGCCATCTGGTGACTTTCCAAATGTGACCTTAAGACTACCTATCTCCAAAGGAGATAGCAACAAACTGGTAATGTGCCAATGAGGAAGGCAGGGTGTTTAACAGTGACACATCTGCCTCACCTGACACTGAGGCCTGAAATGCCACTGAGGGACTGTTTCGAGGGCTAGAGCCTTTCTCCTCCTGGGGAAGGGAGCCCGCTGGGAGAGCAGGTTGCATCCTCTAACTTGCTGTGCATTCTCTGGCAAGTGAATGCTCCTCTCTGGTCTGAGTTTCCCATCTGTGAAACGTTGAAGAGGAATTTCATGACCCCTAAATCTCTTGTGACAATGGTAAAAGATGCCAAGAGTTTTTCCTGGAAATATGATCACATCTATTCATTCATTCACACAGTCCACAAACTTTTGGGGCAGAACAGGCAAGCAAGGTGGCATCTCAAGGAGCTGCTGGTGGTTAAAGAGTTCACAAAGAAATAAGTTGGGCTTGGAGCAACGAACTCTGGGCCTTGACTATGAAAGTCCCAGGAACACCTTCACTCCAGCATATTAAAGAGGAGACAGGGAGGTCTGTGTGACGATCCAGTAGCCAGAGAGGAGCTGGAAGAAGACTAGTCTTAGGGGTGGGAGTCGCTAGGAGCCTGCTGGGAACCTTCCAGAGTGCTGTGTCCTGGGCAGGCCGCCCTGGGGACCCCTTACCTAAGCAATGTCTGTGGGCTTCTGATCATGAGCTGGACGTGTCCTTCCCATTTTCCCTCCCTCTCAGTACACCAAGAAGCTGCAGAGGAACGTGCGGAGCTTCAAAGTGGACATAAAGGACCTGGACCTGTTGAGCCCCGAGGCCCGCCAGGACCTGGAGATGCTGCAGACAAGCGGGGTGGAGAGTGTTCCCTACCACAACTTCCTTGTTCAGGTCAGCAATTTGACCCTGGATGGCAAAGCAGGATGGGGACAGCGCAGAGGGGCCACAGAGGAACTGGTCATGGGCCTCGCCTTGTCCCAGTGCTTGACCTTCACTGCTGGGGCCTCTTCCTGTTGGGGGTGTCCCCAGACCACGGCCCAGCTGCCCTCACCCCCCCCAACCCACCTGCCCGTGTCGCTGTTCATGGTCCTGAACCCACTGCTTCTGGGAACGCTGGTCGGAAGCGCCTCTTCCTCGCATTACACCAGAGGGCGCCTGTCTTTGGGTTGTCTTTTTGGAAGATGTCTGGAATATCTTGCAGCTCCAGGTCAATCTTGGCACTGATGAGGCATAGCAGACTTAGCTGGCACAGGGTGTATCTGGAAAAACTGGGAATGTGGATGCCATAGGGGGTGCAGGGTATGATTCTGCTGATGTCTCTCATCCACCCTCAGACCCAGAAGCCCGTGGTGAAAACGGACATGGAGCAGCTGGCCCAGGAGCTGGCAGGACTGGCTCAGGCCCAGGTGAGAAGGGACAGAGACCCTATGAGGCAAGCAGCAGTCAGAAGGAGGTGGGGAAAGACAGGATGGGAAGCTTGCCCTGGGGAGGGCGAGGGCAGAGGCAGGGGCCTCTGTGTTGAGGGCTAAGGCTCCTGAGCCCCACCTGTGCCACTTCGGTTCTGATTCAAGCCCTGCCATCCACTGGCTGGGCTGCCTTAGGCGAGTTACTGAGTGTCTGGGCCTCCGCCTTGTCATTCGTAAAGTGGACCGTCCTCCAGCTCAGATCAGCTCAAGGGACTGGCCTGACGTCATGTGGCTAGGCGAGCAGTGCCATGTGCACACCAGGGGTGAAATCTGCACATCATGATGGATCAGATATGACAACTGTCCCACGTGAAGCAACTGCATTTTGTACTTACAAATATCTACAGTTTGGAAGTTCTCTCTGAGGCATCCCAGAGAGCCCACTGCACCCCTTCTCAGCTTCAATCTACTCCCTTTGGCTTCTATGGCTGACTGAGGGTGAAGATCAAGACCTCAGGCTTGGGCTGGAGCTTAAGGAGGCTTCACTTTTCTACCTCTGAGTCCATCACTTGCCACCTTCCCTCAGTACGCGCAACCAAAAGGCCGGGTCAGGGTTTCCCTGGCAAGTCCAGCCTGTTGGGGATTGAGGCATTCTGGTCTCTTCCCTCAGACCAATTCTGTGCTGGGGCAGCAGCTGCAGGAGGTGGCCACAGGGCTCAGAAACCTCTCCTGGGAGGAGGTCATTGCCCAGCAGAACCTGGTGGTAAGTTTGTGGGCTCAGCAATCCTGGGTTTGGGGAGAGAGGACAGAAAAGGAAGGAGGTACTCCTTCCACTTTCCACTCCTTCCCTTTCCAAACCTTCCCTAACCAGCCCAGATCTCTCCTCATAGGTCAAGCTCAACCTCAGCGTCAGGGCCCTGGAGGCCTCTGCTCCAAACCTCCAGGTGGCTGCTGGGATGGGGACAGGGGGTGGAACAGGTGGGCAGTAGAGGGAGTAAGGAAGTGGGACCCACTGGGTATGGACCTCATAGCCTGTACCCCATCCCACGAGAGACTGAGGGTGGGATGGAAATGCGATGGGGCTGGGTGGGCAGATCCTTGAAAACCATGGATATTTGGCATTAGGTCCTCAGGGAGCCCCACCTGGCAAAGCCAGTCTAGTGTGTGTCATGTGCTGCATGGATGGGTGGGTGGATGGTGGATGGATGCTGGGCGAGTGAATGCTGGATGGATGAGTGGATGGATGGATGGGTGGGTAACGGATGCATGCATAGATAATAGGTGGGTAAATGAGAGGCTGTTTCTAAGCGGGACACTGAACTAGGGTTCTTACCTCCTGCAGCGGGAGACCTCAGCCATCCTAGGCAATGTCACCTACCTAAAAACAGAGCTGCCAGCATTGATCAACCACATCCTGCAGAACGTGAGTGGAGTGGGAGAGGAGGGCTTCTGTAGGCCCAGGGGGACATGCAGCCTCCGACACAGGCTTGTCCAGCCCTCCCCTCACAGCAAGTGCCCAGAAGCCAGGCTGGCCCAGTGACATCAGGCATGGGGCTGAGGGAGGAGGGTGCTAGAACCCCTGCCAGCTCAGGTCTCTCTCTCCTGCAGGCAAGTGAGTGCTTTCTGATCCGGGAGATTGGCTACTTCTCCCAGTACACGGCCTGGGTGAGAGAGGAGGTAAGTAGGGAACAGACGCTGCCTGGCCTCAGGGCACCTGTGTATTATCCACCCTTCAGACCAGCTGGTCACTCTGCTCTGCCCCATCCTTTGCCCTGGGGCCCTCAATGGATGCCTAGGCCTTCAGGATTGAACCCAAACTTCTACACCTGGCATCTGTGCCCCTTTCCTGCCCAGTCCTTTGCTGAGGCCCAAGTGTGGCCATGGCTCTCTGGAACATGCTGTCCTTTCTTTGTCCCCACCCCTTTCTGTACATTGGGCCCCTGCCCAGCTTGCCCTGCACTGAGGACTCCGGCTGGCCACACCTCTGCAAACTGACTGTGTTGCCCAGGCTCCCAGGGGGTCTGGTTTAGCCCTGTGTGTGTGTTTGTGTGTGTGTGTGTGTGTGTGCGCGCGCGCGCGCGCACGCGCGCACAAAGTGCTTGAGAATACATATGTGTGCACACTACATGTTGCCTCTCTGATGCGTGGAACAGTAAGATCCTAGTTTGGGTGGTGAATAAATGTGGGGGGTCAGGAGCAGATAAGGAGCCCCAGGTGTGGCTCCTCTCCCCATGTGTCTATATCCAAGTGTCTCTATATACCTGTTCAAGTGTGTGGCACCCCCAGATATATCCCTGTCAACCTCTTGGAACCTGTGGTCTGGGTGTCCCCACGTGTAGCTGCCTCCTGTTGGCACCACAGGTGACCCAGCACATCGCCACCTGCCAGCCCTTCTCTGGAGCCCTAGACAATGGTCGCGTGATCCTGTGTGACATGATGGCGGACCCCTGGGTGAGTGTCTTTGGCTCTGATGACTGCTTCCCTGCCGCACTCTGGGTCTGAGGTGGAGGCTGCGGCACCGGGTGGGCTGGGCAGGGGCCACCATCTGGCCAGGTGTGCTGACCTCAGGCCCTTTCCAGAATGCCTTCTGGTTCTGCCTGGGCTGGTGCACCTTCTTCCTCATCCCCAGCATCATCTTTGCTGTCAAAACCTCCAAGTACTTCCGCCCTATTCGGAAACGCCTCAGGTGAGGGGCTGCTAGGACCAGGGGGACATCGGGAGCCCAGAAAGGAGTCTGTCCTCTCCATACCCTGTCCTGAGACTTCCAGGCAGTGAAGGCTCCTGGCCTAGAGAGTCATGTTCTCTGGCCTGGAATTGTCCCATATGTCTGCTCCGTCTCTTGCTGAGGCACATCTGCCTAAGCACAGCAGCCCGGAACCCTCCCTGGGGCCGCTCCCTGCCAACCTGAGGTCTCGTCTTTGTTCTGTGACGCCTCAGCTCCACCAGCTCTGAGGAGACTCAGCTCTTCCACATCCCCCGGGTCACCTCCCTGAAGCTGTAGGACAAATGGGTGAGTCTGTCAAGTGCCTCAGGGCTGGGGACTGAGGCAGCAGGGAGGAGTCCTGGGGTCTCCAGGCCCAGGGGACAAGAAGGCTCTGGGTGTGGGCTGTACAGCGCTGGGACTGACAGGCTGAGCCCCGCTCTTGTTTCCTTCTTAATCCACAGCGAGGCAAAGCGATCCCTGCAGCTTCCTGTCCTCTGCACTTGGCCGGGACCAAAGGACTTCTGAGGCCTGTCACAAAGCCAAAACCGGGCTCCCCGCCTGGACTGCCCTGTCCAGCTGCCCCGACTGTTCCCTTCCCCCACTGCCACACTCACTCACTGCTGCTAAGCTGCAGGACAAGTTGGTCTGGGTGTCCCAGCCGAGTCCTCCTCGTTGCCCCACACCAGCGCCAGGAAGGGCTGCTCTCTGCCTGCATGGAGCCCTGTCCAGCCCCTTGTTCTGCTCTCCTCTAAGCTCCACACCCATCTTCCCCCTCCTGCCTCCCCGCTCCTTCCCTCCCAACCCCCCCCCCAGCCCTTTCCTTCCTCTCTCCAAGGAGGCTCTTTCTCTCTGTCCTCTCTTACCTTCCACCAACACTCGCTTGCCTCTCCTCCCGGGACCCACCTGCCCAGCCAGCTCATCAGAGGACCCCACCAAGCAGGCCTGGCCCTGGGCTGGGCTGGGCCTGGGGCCCCCTGCAGGCCCCATCCCGGACCTCCTGCCCCTAGAGGGCTGAGGGAGACTCTGAGGGCTGAGCCACCCTGCCAGCACCTGAAGTCATGAGTAGCAGTGCTTCCCCAGGTCCTCCCTGGGTGCGGTTCCCGAGGAGGAACTAGACTGCACTGGGGCACACCCTGGGCTCCCCAGAAGGCAGATCTTAGCTTCCCTAAGCTTTGGGGCCCCCGAAGCCACATCTCTCAGACTAGAGCTCTGTGCACGGGTAAGTTCATGCCTGCCGCTGCCGGCATCCAGGGCCCTCCCGCCACCTGCAGTTGGGGAGCAGTGCCCACCCAGGAGGTTGCCAACAGGAACAGGCAGACCTGGGTTCACAGCCCGCACCTGCTGGTGTTAGCTGGGCATCTCAAACTGTTACCCAGGCCCCCTGAACCCAGCCCTTCCGTCTGTAAGATAGAATAATCAGAGCCTCCATGTCTGGCTGTGAAAAATAGGACAAATGAGAAGCCCTTAGCAGAGACAAAAGGTCGCGAGGAAACAGAAGCTGCTGTTTTGTGCCATGACTGCACTGAGCAAAGCAGAGCTGGGGAGGAAGGGGAGACAGTGCCTGTTCAAAGCCCTTGGACACGGTGACCTGCTGAAGGCTGTGGTGGCCTCACTGTATTTTCTAAGGCCCCAACACATCTGCTGCTAAAAATTAGGGCCGTGTGTGAAGGACCCGTGCTCACTACGGCAAGAGCGTTCTCACATGGGCACCCTTGAAGGGCACAAGGGGGCCTCTTTGGTTTTACCCCAGAGGTTGGTTGGTTGGTTTGGTTTCATTTGTGACTCATCTGTCAGCCGGAGCACCGGAGGCAGTACCCAGGGTAGAAAATGAAAACAAATGAAATAGAAATAATTTAAAAATATGTTCAGTCCTCTCTCTGAATCGCCTCTGACTTTTTATATGTTTGAGCCTATTAAGCATAGTATTTTATCTTATTTTACTCTTTTATTGTGATGCAGGGGACGGGACCCCAGCCTTCATGCCGAAAGTTCAGTGGTCCCCTTGCTCTGCCATGAGTCTGTATCTAGCAGCTGATGTTCCCGAGGCTTTTGTGAGTTTGTCTCTGACTCCTCACGTCCTTGGCAGTTTTGATTTCATCTGGGAATCGTGACATCTGAAAACTTACGGGAATGATCTGAGAGGAGAAAGTCCTCTCCCGCCACAAGGACGAGGCGCTCGCCTTGCAGGTGGCTGTGGGCCCGGCAATGCAGGAGCCGCGTATCACCCTTGCAGGGAATGAGGTGCTTGCGGGCTGATCTACTTCCAGTCCGTTCACATTCCCGGCCGAGGACCCAGGGCCCAACCCAAAGCATGGCTTCATTGCAGTGTCTTCTAGGACCAGCAGAAAGCCCTGGGGAGACAGTCACCCCAGATGCCAGGCACAGGTCCCTAGATGCCCTTCTTTTCCCAGGTCTTGGCGCTGTGAGTTTTTATTGGTTTGTTTGCTCCTTGATTACGTGTGTGTGTGTGTGTGTGTGTGTGTGTGTGTGTGTGTATGAAGTCTTATTATTAACTTCAAAAGCTGCTCAAAATGTGCTCCTGTAAAGAAATGTGTTCTCATGTGTACAGTTGTATGGACACGCTCTGTTCAGCTGGAATTTGATCCAGAAAACCTAGTCCACCCTTCCCAGGAGGGTAGTGACCACAAACACGACCTTCATGGTCCCTCCTGTGAACTGGGAAGTAGCTGCCACTCTGAGTTTAGTATCCAGAAACCTTGGCCCAGGACACTGAACGCCGGCTTTGCCAGGAAGCCTTGTTGGAGGCGCTGCTGCAGCTGCCGGAGATGAGGGTGGCACTCCCCAGTAGACAGACAGAAATAGCCATCTAGAAAAGTAGATCACCAGCTTCCTGGGGTTTGGACAATATATCGGGATCCTCCAGGACTTGTGCTGCCTCCTGTGGCCACAGTCCTCCCTGTCACCGCTCCAAAGGAGGGTCTCCGAAGGAGGTGGTTTATTTTTTCATCTATTGGTGGACCTGTGGAAGCTACTGGAAGTTGCCTGGCAAGTTCAAGGTCACCCAAGTTGAACTCAGGCCCAGGTGCTGGCCCTGGAGGTTCCTCCTGGATGAGATGCCAGTATCCATTCCCTGTGGGTGTGCGGGAGGGGCCTTGTCTCCAGGGAGACAACCAGATGTCCTTGCTGGCCCTGAGGCAGGAGGGATGACAGATTGGAGGCCCCAGGAGTTCTGCCAGATACTCCACCTGGCCACCCAGTGCAAGGCCCTGTGGCAGATTCTATCAAGAAAATACCACCCAGGCCGGAGCATCTGAGGTCCCAGGGGGATGGGCAGGGTGTGCACAGTGAGGGTACATGGTGGGGACACAACAGTGAGTTAATATCGATGTACGGAGCTACAGGCACAGACCAGGAAGTGTGCCGAACCCCTTTCTGAGGAAGTGAACAACTGGGCGTCACTGTTCCCTGCCTGAGAGAACTAGCACACAAGTCCTGGAGCAGGCTGAATGGAAGGGGCAGCGCTGGCCCCAAAGGGTCCACTGGGGAGAGTGACAGTCCCCGCCATACCTGGGCTCTGATCCAGCCTGACGCACTGCTCGAGTGACTCTCGACACTGTCCCTCTTTCCCACCTTCCCCAGCCTGAACCCCAAGGATACCCTGGGATCCTGGTGGCCAGCCTAGCCCACCTACCATGTGCCACTGGCCTCAAGTCCCTCCCATGGTCCCCAGCCCTTCCTTAATGGTCCTGAATGCACCACACTGAAGCACATTACATTCGTCCATCTTCAGATTGCTGACTGGGTGTCACAGCCCTGGGTGAGGGGGGCAGGTCAGATGTGCACAAGGAGGTGATACCACCCCGTGGTGGCCTCTGCCTATTGATGCAGGTTTAGGGACCCTCACACATTTAGGCAAAGGGGATTCAGGTAGGTGACCTGGAGGTGCCTGGCCCACTGCCAGCCAGAGGGAAGGGGGCTTTTCCAGCTCCCTTGGATGCCTTGCAGCCTGGGAAATCCTGTGGACAGGCGCCTTGTGCCCGCTTCCTCCTATGAGGTCCAGAGGGGAAAGGAGCTATCTGTTTTGGTGGCAGAGCTACAGGAAGGCTGAGAATTGAGAGGAGGCCTCCTTTGGGAGTTGGCATGGGGTCTTGGGTCCGGTTCCAAGAGGCCACTCAGTGAGGGGACAGCCCTTAGCCGAGAGGTTGAACCAGTTACTGGGTACTGGGAGTTTCCCCAAGAGCATATAAAATAGCCAACCAGGGGCCAGAGGGTTAGCTCAGTGGTTCCGGTGCCTGCCTTGCAAGCACAAGGTCCTGAGTTCGATCCCTGGTAACCACATACAATGCTGGGCGTGGAGACTCACGCCCACCAACAATCAATACCGCATACCACAGTGGGGGCGTGGGGGCTCACGCCTGTAATCCCAGCACTCAGGAGGCAGAGACAGGAGGATTGCTGAGTTCGAGGCTTGCCTGGGCTACTTAGTGAGCTGAGGGCCAGCCTGAAGCAAGACCCTGTCTCAAAAAAAAAAAAAAAAAAAAAACCCAACCAGGAGGACAGGACAAGGAAGTGAACCCGGCAATGGCAGACTCAGATGACCGTCTAGGCTCCCACTGGAGAAGGAGGTGGAGCTATCAGTCTCACCAAACCGGGAAGCAACTCAGCTGTAGGCCGACCCCGTGCGCTGCCCAGCAGCCAGCTTCCACCTCCGGGCAACCAGGACGCAGAGGGGAGAAGTGACGGTGGGAGGCCCAGAGTGGAGTCGAGTGCGGCACGACGCTGCAGAAGTGTCCTGGGCTGGGAGATTTCTCTGAGGCTGTGGCAGGGCTGATGGGCAGGAGGGCAGGAAGCTCAAGGCTAGTAGAAGGAGCATGGCAGCTGCCACAGATGGCTTCAGCTCACAAATGTACCAGCCCCGCCTCCCAGACACATGTGAGTTTGCTGACATATTTGGAAGGCCTGTGAGGAGGGGGCTCCATGTGTATGGTGAGACTCATCTCCACCGAGGGGATCCCCACAGATAGACTGTGGGGGAGCCAGGGAGTTCTCGCCATCTGGCTCTGTCTCTGACTGTTTCTTCTGACAAAAGAAAGGACCCAAAAGAAAAGACACAGGACTGGGGACCCAGAGCTGGGTCTGGAGGCCTGGGGAGGAAGGAGAGAGGAAGGTCCCAAAGACCCAAGATTTGTAGGTGGGGGCAGCACAGGCCCGTTTGAAGCCACGCTGCCCTTTTCTGCTCCAGGCGCCTGGCCCTTGGCTCTGGCCGTGAGAGGAGAGCCACAGCTGAGATCCATCAGGCTGAACAGGCGTGCTTAACCACACTCTCTCCTGCAGCCTCCTTGACCTTTTTTGGGTTCAACATGCCTCCAAAGAATCTTCTGAAATGCCAAGTCCCTCTTGGGAAAGGTTGGCTGATGCCCAGGCGCCCACAGCACAGCTGCTGTGGAGGCCCATGAGGAGCCTCACTCGGGCCTTTCTCCTCCCTCTGTCTCCCAAAGTGAAGGAGACCCGGAAGTGCCTGGGGCCTTGGTAAGACCCTGGGAAGGAGGCCCAAGGAGGAAGGGAATGGATGGCACAAGGATCCTGGCAGGGCACCCATACCTGTGTTTCACAGGTGCACGCACCTGGGAGCAGGGTGAGCCCCCAGGCTGGGAGCCTGGTGACTCAGCAGGGCCATGCAGTCATTGTAGACTTGTTCTTTGCAGCTTGCTAATTCCAAAGCAAGCCCCTCTGAGGAGTGACACTCGGCAAGTGACTGTCCTGAGCGCTGCTGGCCTGGGGTGTGTGGCTCTGGTCCTGCCTCCCTGGGCTGTGCCCTGAGTCAGGCCAGACTAGCCCTGTGCCATGTGGTCAGCAGGTGTCCCAGCTGATGTGAGAGTCGAGCACATGGCAGGTCAGTGCGTCTCTCCCACTGTGCCCACTTTGTCAGGAACAGCCACACATAGCTTCATTACTCTCGCACCTATGACACGGGCAGATCTTTTAACCTTCTAGGTCTTCCCATCATTGTGGAAAGAGACAAGGCTTTTCTCTCAAGCCACCATCAAGACAGAATGCTCCCAGGTCCCTGCTTGCAGAAGCTTGCTCTGAACACAGGAAGGTGCCATGAAAGGCCAGCGGCTCCCAGAGACCACAGCGCTGAGCTGACAGCTATGAGGGGCTTGCTGGCCCTTCTTTGCGGTTGGAGCTGTGGACAGAGAATAAAGGTCTGCTGAGCCTTTACATGGTGCAAAGCCCTGGCTGTCCTGAAGTCCTGCTCACTGGACTCCGGGGGCGTCCCCTCCCCTAGGGGAACAGCCACCCTTGCCGCAGTGGTCTACAGCTCCCGGCAGCTTTCTTCCCCCAGGATCTGAAAGCCGGGGGTGGGGAAGCCATGCAGGAGCTCTGTGCACACTGCAAAAGAGGGGGGCGTCTCAGGCTCTGTTTCCATGGGAACTGCTGGCACAGGCTGGCTCTTCAGGACACCAAAAAGGGAGACTTGGCAGAGGTTTCAGGCCCCTGGCTTCTGGGGGGCTCCGGAAGGGCAGCAGGATGCCCTCTCCCAGGGAGCCAGGGATCTCCCCAGGAGGTTTAGTGGGTTTATGCTCTGGGGAGACACCCACACTCTGATAAGAAGGTGTTTAGGGCTGGGGAGATGGAGGCAGAAGGATCACATGTTCAAGCCCAGTTTGGGCCGTTCAGTGACTTGATGGTACAGTGCCTCGATATAAAAAGTAATAAAAGGGCTCAGGATGAAGTTCAGTGCAAAGGCCCTCGGTTGAACCCCCAGAAGGGGGTAGGATGGAGGGGGAGAGACAAGAGGTGGAAGGAGTCCTGCACTCATCCTGAGGATGCTGCCTCAAGGCTGTCACTCCTCCCCCATCTACAAAGCAGATCAGCCCTGGGGTCGAGGTCCCTGAGCAGAGGGTGCTGTGACACCAGGGCTGGCATCTCAACTTCACTGGCAGGGCATTGTGCTGGGGCCCGCAGGTATCTGAGGCCCCCTCACCCGGAGTCCGGAGGAGCCTGCAGAGCAGGGAGGGCCGACCAGACAATGCCCTCGGGACACTCCAGCCCAGCCTCCCCTCGCCCAGCCCCGCTGCGGCTCCCACCTCCTTGGCCAAGAAGTAGGGGAGCAGAGGACGCGTGTTAGGGAGGCACAGAACACAGGTGCACAGAGACGAGGGCAGAGGAGCCCCAGAGAGCCAGGCGGCACTGAGGTGGCTGCAGGTCCCCGACTGGAAAGCAGAGACAGCAAGGGATGGGGACGGAAAAGATGGGAGACACACACGCTGGCTTGTGGGGGGGGGGGGCAAGAGCTAGGGCGGAGCAAAGGAGGGGGCGGGAGGGAGGGTGGGAGGAGTGGGCGGGGCCAGAGAGAAGCCTCCAGCGACAATCACTTCTGGTCCAAGCAAACATGAGGCAGCTGCCAGCAGCGGGGCCAGGCAGTCCCATCTGCTCAGGCAGCGAAGTGGAGGCGCTGGCCACAGCTCTGCACTGCACCCAGGATGCAGCGGACAAAGGTAGGCACGGGCAGGCGGCGGGCACTGGCCTAGGGACAGAGGGAGTGGGGGCTTTCGAGGTGGCCATTGTCATTGCTGTGGTGCCTCCGTCTTTTATCCTGCTGTCTCCTGTCCGGGGTTTTTGCAGACAGTGAGAGTTGGGGTGTCCTGGTGGGAACACTGCACCCTGGGACCTCCGGAGGGAACAGGTGTTAGATGGATGTGTGGAAGATGAGCCGGGCAGAGCAATAGGAGTTCAGCTCAGGGTGCCACGCAGTCTTCCCTGGGGCGGGGGGCAAGTGCCTCACCCCAGACCTGAACCCGCAGCCTGAGGGATACGGAGGCATGGGAAGGGCGTCCTGTGCCCGTGGTCAGCCAGGGAATGCACCTTGTAATCAGTCACACAGTGACGGAGGGAGCACTCTGCTAGAGGAGCCAGGAGACGCTGGGGGAGCTCAGTCCTCTCCGTCTGGCCTGTGAGAGGCTGGGGGGAGGAGGCCCGGAAACAGCCCCAGCAGAGTTCCAGAAAAGTGGTGACAGAGAGGCAAGATGAAGGAAAACCAAGGGAGGGAGAACAAGAGCAAAAAAAAAAGAAAAAACCAACTCCTCTCTGAGAAGCTGGCTCAGTTCCCCCTGCAAGCTGCTCACGTGTTCGGGACAGTCTTGCTTCACGAGGAGGAGGAGAGGCACCAGGATCCAGTGCTCATGCCCAGCACCCAAGTCAGTGTTTGGGACAAGGGCAGTTAGGGAGGCCCAGAGGGCTCAAGGTCACGCCATCTGTCTACTGGCTTCCATCCTTGAAGTTACGTCAGGGTCCAGCATGGCTGCTGGGGGTCCAGCCGGCACATCCAGGCAGCAGGAGAAAGAGAGAGAGAGAGGAGAAGGAGAAGGAGAGGAAGAGGAAGAAGAAGAAAGAAGAGGAAGAAGAAAGAAGGAGGAGGAAAAGAAAGGGCAAAGGACTCAAGTAGAGTCGTAGTCTTGGGAGAAGGAGGAAGGTTGGGCTGGCATCTCAGCCTCCTGCCTCTCACTCAAGAGGTCAAGCAGCCAGAGAGGACCTGTGGCTGGCTTTGGCGTCCCACAGCCTGGCCCCCAGTTCCCAGGGACAGCAGAAGGAGCAGCACAGCTGGCGTTGCGAACCTTTGCTTGGAGGTTGGCACGTTGGAGCTGCTTCATCTCTTGTCACCTCATTTCCCAGGCAGGCAGGACAGACTCAGAGAAACTTGGCGCTCGGTCCCAGCTCCATGCTCCGTGCTCACTGCACCCACACCTGGCACAGCACAGGCCACACGCACCCACAGGCGTGCGTACACACTGCACAGTCTAATAGCGCCCAGCAGAGCCACAGGGCGGCCTCGCACCCCCAGTTCTCCCCTCAGCTCTGCTCAGGTGCTAGGGGTCACCTGGGAGCCCAGCCACTGGCTCAGCCAGATGGAGAGTGAGTGTTCTGAGGCCCCGGGAGCATCGGGCCTTTCTCCTGGCCTTTATGACCCTGGGCCCCTGGGACTCGCACCATCTTTATGCCTCTACCTCTGTGGCCTGCATGTGTCTTCTTTGCCAGGGACAGAGAGAGCCCACACTTCCAGTGCTGGGCCAGGTAGGGATAGCCGTCCTAGGGGAAGCACCCACTGTTCCTCACCACCTGGAGGTTAAGAAATACAACCTTGTCCCCAGCAGCAGCAGGGACAAGCTGGAAGTAGGTCCTAGCTGACGCCAGCACTCTCACTACTGTCCCCACTATACAGACGAATAAGTAGAGGCCTGGTAAAGATTGCAAAGAACAGTGTTGTCACTGGGATTTGAGCCCTGCTCTGTCTTGCTCCAAAGCTCAGGTCCTGAGAGTGACATAGCCATGTCCCCTTCATTAACCATACCACCAGGAGCTGGCAGCTTCCCTTTCTGGGCTGTGAATCCACAGTATGAAGGAAAGGTTTTAAGTTCAGTTTCTCATAGTAATTTCCCAAAAAAGCAAAGACCCGCTCTACTGACTCAGCCTGGGACTGGCACCCTCCGCCCCCCCCAACCTCTGGGGATTCCCAGGAGGAGGGTCCCTCATCCACCCTGTGTGAGCCTCCAAGGCTGCCATGTCTGCCTTGCCAGGGGCCCAGAGAGGGCAAGAAGAGACCCCAGAACTGCTCCCCACTGGCTAATGCTCCCTGGAGCAGGTGCAGCTCTCTGCTGTGCACCAGGCAGCAGCACATGACAGCAGAGACTAAGGGACCTGCAGGTGCCAGTGCCAGAGTGGGGACAGCTGAGCTCAGCAGAGGCAGTGGGACAGCTGAGCAGGGTTTGTACCCCTTTAGCTAGCCTCTGCCCTCTGATTTGCCCCCAAAATCTCTGCCCAGATACTTCAACCCAGTCATACCTGCAGCTGGGGGGGGGTCTCCTCTAGTGTAGATCTGAGCCCATGGCCCCTGTGCCCAGCCCTGACCAGCTCGCCCAGTGACTCTGGGCAAGACCCCCCACCCCCCACCCCAGCCTCAGCCTCTCCAAACCCGAGATCTGCTCACAGCCTCTGCCAGGCCCAGCTGGGCTCAGGGCCCCATGCCAGGAAGAGAGTCTGGGAGTGCCATGATGCAGCTCTCCCTGAGCTGCAGGTACCCATGGGCCCATGCCATGCCCCATTCTTCAGTCCATAGTGAGAAAGAGCCCAGGCAGGTAGTGTGGTGACACCCTGTGAGCTCTTAGCCCTGACTCTGCCCCGGGTGCATCTGGGCTCAGCCCTGGCCCCTCATAAGGCAGCTGTGTCCTCAGACAAGTCATCCAGCTTTTCTTTGCCAGTCATTTCATCTGAGGGGAAATGTCACCGAGCTCATGGAAGAATGAGGTCCTCTCCCCCCACTGCAGTCGGCCCCACACAGAGTGAAAGCTTGAAAGCAGAAGGACAGCTTTACTGAGTAGAGTGGGGCCGGCAGCCTGGTAGAGACCATTGTTGGTCAGTGGCACAGGTCCCCAGGGGCCAGCGGTGCTCTCATGGTAGAGGAGAGGGGCTAGTGCCAGGCTAAACTGGCAGCATCAGGATGACCAAGACAGCCCCTTTCCCCTCGTCTGCACCAGGGCCCAGTGACGCCCAGGAAGCTGTGTGCACATGTCTGTGCGTGTGCCCACGTCTGCAGGGACACATGACAGTCTCAGCTCCTCCCATGAGATGAGCTCCCTGCCCACATCTGGCTGTACCCAGGGCCGGGGGAGCTCAAGCTCCCAGACCCCCAGTCCTGGGGCCCGCACAATGCAACCCCCACCAGTGCTTCCCGCCATCTGTCCCAAGGGACAGAAATAGAGCGTGTGACAAGTGGGGCCGGGTGGCAGCCTGCACAGCAGCTGTCCCCTAAAAGGGTAGAGACAGGTCACCCCACATCTGAGCATTCCTGCACATCCCCAGCTAAGCCAGGCCCTGGTTTGGGGATGAAAGGGCTGAGAAACTGAGCCCCCTTCCCCATAGGCGAGCCCAGAATCTTCCTCCGTGGAATAAGCTCTGGAAACCCCAGCTGCATCCCCAGTCTACTGAAGGGCGCCTTAAAAGCAGAGCTGCAGGTCTCCGCAAATAAACCATGCAGTCCCAGGCAGGCTGACCCTGGACATGTGAGTTCCTGTCTGGGTGAACACAGACCTCTTCCCTCTGGACTCGGCTGCTTTAGCAGCCCTGACCTCTTACAGTCGCCCTGCCTGCGCCCACCAGTGCATCCTGGTGGCTTTTGTGATGCAATTGTTTTCCAGCTGAGAGGTCTATAAACCCCTGGGAGAAGTCTGTGGCCTACTTTGCATGTGCATTTGCTCATTGGATGCAGGGAGTCGGAGGGGGTGCATGTCTCACTCACCCCCAGCACAGCCTGTAAAGCGGACCCCAAATCCCCACACTCTGAGAGCCAGCCCCAACCAGCTGCCTCTGCCCTGCTCGCCTCGCCTTCCTCTCCTGGACTTGTCTCCCATCATCTTCACACTCTGCTGGGGACCTTTCTGAAGCAGCTCTGGCTTTAGAGCCCCTGCCGGGCCTTAAATATCCAGGTAGTAGGTCCACAAGCCATCCAGGCCTGGGCTGTGCAGGAGAAATGTAATATGAATGATTTAGAACAATCCAGCAGGTGCTATAAGGAGAGTAAAATTTGCCAGATGTGGTCATGCACATCTGCCTTCTCATGACTCTGGGAGAATGAGGCAGGGCTATTACAAGTTCAAATCCAGCCTGGGCAACTTAGTAATGGCAAGATCATCGCTTCTCAGCCTTTTGGCTAAGATCAAGTGTAGTAATGGCAAGATCCTGTCTCAAAATTAAAAATAAATTTAAAAAAGAGCTGGGGGTGTAACTCAGTGGAAAGGCTGTGGATTCAATCCGCAGTACTAGAGGGGGAAAAACAAAGTTTAAAAGCAAAACTGTTTTTAATAATTTTTTTTTTTGAGACAGGGTGTCACTTTGTAGTTCAGGCTGGCTCTGAGTTCACTATGTAGCCTAGGCAAGCTTCAAACTCAGCAATCCTCCTGCCTCTGCCTCCCGAGTGCTGGGATTACAGGCGTGAGCCACCACGCCCGGCACTATGATACGTGGTATTGATGGCTGGTGGGCGTGAGTCTCCAGGCAATGAAGCATTGTATGTGGTTACGGGGGATCCAACTCAGGACCTTGCACTTGCAAGGCAGGCGCCGGAACCACTGAGCTAACCCTCCGGCCCTGTTTTTAATAATTTTGTATTATTTGGTTAATAAATTTTTTACTTCATATAAATATTATCCTTTCAACATGTAATTAATATAAACATTGTTAATGTAATAATTTATTTTCCAGTAAATATCTGGAAAAAACCCAGTGCATATTTATGCAGATGGCACATCTCAGTTTGGACCAGCTTTATGACAGTTGGGTGGCAGCCACATGTGAGTAGCACCAGGTGGGACAGCTCAGGCCTGGACAGATCAGCTATAGGGGCCAGGCAATGAAGAGAAGCACAAGATTTCTAGACTGTTTGGACTGTCCTGCATGAGTGCATTTTCCACCACTACAACAAAGTCCCTCAGGCTGCCTACTTTATAAAGAGAAGAGGTCCATCTACCTCAAAGTTCTGGATGCCAGAAGTTCAAACTGCATGGCACAAACTCTGGGTATCTCTGCCCCTAATCATAGGAGCTTCCTCTGTGACCTAACCAAAACCAATCCCTTCCCAGAGGCCCTCTTCTGAACACCACAGCAAATCAAGTTCATAGCATTCACAAGACTTTGGGAGACATATACTCAACCCATAACACTGGCTTTCACCACTCTTGCCATATCTACTCTGACCTATGCTGTTGCTTTTTTTTTTTTTTTTTTTTGGTGATACTAGGGATTGAACCTAGGGCCTCTGCATTGATGTATACTCCAGCCTTTTTTATTTTTTTAAGCCATTGAACCGGTGTCACTAAGTTGGCCAGGCTGGGCTCAAACTTACCATCCTCCTGACAGCCTCTCAGAGCACTGGAGTTAGATTTGTGCCACCTTATCCATCTTGATTAGGTAATTCTGAAGAATAACAAGAGGCTGGTAGGACCATTTAATAAACCCTCCCATTCTAACTCAGTGCTGGCATATGCCTAGTGCATCCCCCACTGCTGGGCACACTCCTGTTCTTCCCTGTTTCCCACAGGCCAGGAAGACTCAGAAGTCCCTGGCCACCAGGCTGGGCAGAACTGTGAGTCTCACCCTGAGTGACTGGCAGTGTGACCCCGCCATCCACAGCCTCATTGCTGACAGGCTCTGTGAGGCTCGGTGGGGCTGTTTGTCCCCAGGGCCAGCCTCAGGCCATCTTGAGGCGTGACTAGAACACCTGCTCTGCCTGTGACCAACCAAGGACTCGGGACTTCAGGGCCCAGCTCTGCTTCACTGGTCTCTGCCGCCCCAGTGGCTCCGTCACCATGACAAGGCCAGCATCGGCAGGATCAGGTAGTAAGACATCGCGGGTGAACTAGGAGCAACCTCAGAGGCTCCTGCCTGGTCATCTGGGAATATTTATAGAGGGGTGTAACTTTTAAAGCAGATGTATGTGAGAGAGAGAGCGAATTTTTAAATTGAAAAAATATTTTCTTTCAGTGCTGGGATTGAACCCAGGGCCTCCTACATGGCCAGCACACCCTTGACCACAGAGCTACACCCCAGCATTCCCTCGCATTTGTATTGAGCTAAGTGTGGTGAGAACTAGCAGAGACCCCATGCCAGTCGGACCAGTGTCCCCAGTGTGATGTCAGCCCTAGACCAAGAGTGATGAACTCCAGTCTCACACTGCTTTGTTTCTCACACACTTGTGTCTATGTGCATGCAAGTGTGTGTTCAGTGCTCCATGACTTGATCTCGTTCTTATATCCACCTTCACAACAAGATGCACAGCCGCCCTGCCCAAAAAAAAGCTTCCTCCTCTGCCTCCTGACTTCGCGGCCCTCCCCTAACTGTTTTCCACCTCGAAAACACTGTCGCTTCCAAGTGCCACACAGAGCACCTGTGGCATGATTCTCCTGAGACCGACCCACGAGTTTGTTGTATATCACAAGACTCGGTCTCCTGTAATGGCCGCGAGCTCCGTGGGACA
Source organism: Thryonomys swinderianus (assembly GCA_004025085.1). Taxonomy (NCBI): domain Eukaryota; kingdom Metazoa; phylum Chordata; class Mammalia; order Rodentia; family Thryonomyidae; genus Thryonomys; species Thryonomys swinderianus. The sequence continues at coordinate 23,119 of PVIC010007485.1, read as the reverse complement.
GATGTGGCCACCTCTGAGGTCTTTCCGGTCTCGGGTGCTCACCAGTAAAGCAGCGAAGACCACTAGACACACATTTTTGTCTGCACACTGGTGCTCCTCTCCCAGGGCGGAGGCCGCAGCGTGCACCTGCTGGGCTGTGTGGGGCTGCGTGTGGACTTAGGTCAGGACCCGCCAATCTGTCTTCCTGTCTCTCCATGTCCTCGCCAGCATTTGAGGTGTCATTTTTTTAAATTGAATTCTTTATTGGTACAATTTATATACATCTCATAATCACGTGTAACACTGGGGAACTTGTACCAGTATATGACACAAGTTAATTCTCATTTGTACCCATATCCCTACGTCATTTTTTATTTTAGCTGCGCACATGGCCACATACAGATTTTGGGTGCTCTTTGTTTGCATTTCCATGATAACGGTGCTGGGCGTCATTTTGGGTGTTTGTTCACATCAAGGCGTCCTGGGGAGACCTCCTCCTACCGGATGGCTGGTTCTGCTCCGAGGAGCTGGAGAGCCGGGGTCTCTTGGGTGACAGGATCTGTGATGGGAAGAGCAGGTGATGCACAACAGAGCCGACATCTGCGATGGAGTCACGGTGAGAAGCAACATGCTCCTGTGACCTGACGCCTGGCGAGGCCTCGAGCTCCCAGGGGGCAAATGTGCAGGACAGGAAGCAGCAGGTGTCCGGGCTGTCCCAGGAGAAACAGCCAGGGGGTGGGTGGGCAGAGAAACGGGGTTCGACCTGAAGGCACGGGGGTCTGAGCAGAGGGGGGAAGGAGGAGATTTAATTTATGTCCAACCCTTCTCCTGCCACAGCGCGGTTTCCCCCAAGGTCAGAGAACCATAGGCTGCTCCTCGGGGTCCCTCCCTCAGAGCCCATAAGCCTCCCAGGCAGGAAGAGGGTGCTGAGGCGGCCATTTACCATCCCGACAGCTCTGTCAGACCCTCTCCCAGACAGACACGTGTCAAATATTCATGAGTGTGACCGGGCAGTCGCTCCACCTCCCCCACAGCCCCGCAGCCAGGGCCAGGCAGAGCTGCCCCTCACCCCTCACCCCTCACCCCTCAGCCCGTCCTCTCTCCTCTCCTGTCTCGTCAGAGCCCACCACCTTTCCTACGAAAGGGGCTGTCCCAGTCCTGCTGGGGAGCTGGCCCTGGTCTCGCGGCAACTCCCACCTTGCCCCTCCTCAAGGAGGAAAGGACTCTGGTCCAGGAGGGTCCCTGGACATTCAAACAGCTGCATATGTTTCAGGAGACCTAGGAGTCCCCAAGCCTGGAACCTTCCCAGGAACCTGGCCCTGTGCACAGTCACCAAGTGACCAAGGCCACCTGGGCTTTGGGATCAGAAGACAACCTGCGCCAAGGGGCCCCAGTATGTCCCCAAACTTCTCATGGGCCGGTTTCCTTATCTGCAGGATGGAGAGGTCCCGCCCTCCATGGGGAGGTGGTGACCGTGAGATGTTCCGTGGCTCAGGACAGACGAGCGCTGAGGGTCCCAGCCTATGGAGGCCGGGGGCAGAACCACTGTGGGGCGGAGCCAGGGACACGCATAGGGCCTCCCACAGCAGCCTGGGCTGGGGCCGACAGAATCCCTGTGCCCATCCTAGGGCCCCTCTGGGGCAGCCCTTGCCAGCCAGTGCCAGCACTGTCCTAGGCTTGAGGGTCCCAACAAACAGCTCCTGCCCTTACCTCTGAGTCTGCCTCAGTTTCTCCTTCTGGCATTCTTCACTCACCCTGTGCAGAGCGTCAGCAAGGGATTCAGGAAACAGCAAGACACCCGCTGCCTGTCTCTCCCCCACCCCCTTGACCGAATGAAGATTTCATTCATCCCGGCCATCGGTCTCTTGAGTATAATATTTAATAATGGAGGAAGTGCCACACTGACCCATCTGGACTGGGTGTGTGTGTACCTGTGTGTATGTGTGCATGCATGTGAATGTGGGTACAAGTGTGTATGCACAGGACATGCCTTTAGGGTGCCCCCAGTGTTCCCCTCCTCCAGCCCTGTCAGGGTGGTCAGCCAGGCCCTTGCTGTGCCTCTGGGTACTCCAAGGCCCTTCATGCAGGAGAAGCCTGGGAGAAAGGGGAACAGTGGGGTGATGCTGTGGTGTGTGCTGGCGGGTAGGGAAATAGCTGGGAGCCAGGGATGGGGAGGCACAAAAGCAGGCCTCAGGGCTTTGGCCCTATCTTGGCTAGGAAAGCCCTGAACAAAAGCTGACCAGGAGGGCAGCTGGCCTTCGTAGCCCAGACATGAACAGGTGTCTGGGGCCCAGGATCCAGTGAAGCACCTGGAGGAGTTTCCCCTAACTGGGGCCTGCAGGAGGCAGCAGATCCCTCCATGGCTTTGGGAACATTTGTTGGCTTCTTCTCAGTTCCCACAAGCGTGTGATGAGAGGAAGGAGCAAGTGAGTAGCTGGGGCCTTCGTAGACCATGACTTTGCAGTCTCCAGGGCAGGGGGCTGTTAGTTACTCCAGACAACCCAGTGCTTCTCCAGACCGTGCAAACGTCACATTCATGAAGCTTCACAGTTCTGAAAAGACATCAGCCCCCCAAAGGTGCTGCAGATGGAGCACGCCAGAGTGACCTGTGGGCCTGACTGGGCCACACTTGTGCAAAGTGGCCCAGACAGGAAAGCAGGGCACAGAGGCAGCAAACCAGACCTGGCAGATGCCCCGAGCGGCCACCATGGCCAAGCTCTGGCAAGGGACCACCCTGCCACCAGTTTAAGAATGATGGGCGATTTGGGAACCATGACTGAGCAGCCTAAAATTATGCTCTAGGAAAGCAGATATTCTTACTCTGGAACCCCAGCTGGAACCTGGACTGCCCTTTCCAAGCGGATCACAGCTCATGCTCAGGGTTCACCGGCTCCCAGCCCCCACCCAGAATCCCTCTGTCCCCACCATTCCTCCTGTCAGGCTTCCAAGTTGTTTCCTGAGCAAGGCCCAGGGAAGGAGATGCTGCGACCCAGTGTGCGTCTGCAGGGACTCAGGGACTCTCCCTGTTACCACCACAGGTGGAGATGAAGGCAGCAGACGGCAGCCTCCTGGGAGAGCCTGGGCGCACCCCGCTGAGCAGGAAGGAGGGCATCAAGTGGCAGAGGCCGCGTGTCACCCGCCAGGCCCTGATGCGGTGCTGCTTGGTCAAGTGGATCCTGTCCAGCACGGCCCCACAGGGCTCAGGTAGGGTTGCGCTGGCTGCCTGGAGTACCCAGGGGCTGCTGGTATCTGAGGTGTTTGTGAGGAAGCTGGCAGCTGCCATATTTGATGTTTGCTGAGTGTGACAGCAGGAGGCCCCCATGGTCCCTCACACACTTTCTACTCACCCAGGACAAGTGTCACTCCCACCGTGCACACACAGACACATTAACATATGCGCCTGCTGCTCACACGGCATCAATACACACACCACACATATGTAGCCTCAAGCAGGCCTCCTGGACTTTAAGAAAGGGCCACTCTTGTCCTTCAGAGTCCTGTCTTATCTGCTGGGTGCTCCAAGGGCGTGGTCTCCAGGCACCAGTTCTGCTGTCTACAGAATGGGCTCAGAGTCCCAGGCTCTGAGTTCAAGGGGGTCATGGGTACACATCAAGACTCCAGCTGTTGGGGGGCAGGGATTTAACTCAGTGGTTCCAGCATCTGCCTTGCAAGTACAAGGTCCCAAATTCGATCCCCCAGTAACCATACACTTCAATGCCGGGCATGGTGATTCATGCCCACCAGCAGTCAGTACCACATACTATAACGCTGGGTGTGGTGTCTTATACCTGTAATCTCAGCACTTGGGAGGCAGAGGCAGGAGGATTGCTGTGAGTTCGATGTTTGCCTGGCCTACATAGTGAGCGCAAGACCAGCCTGAATTACAAAGCGAGGCCCTGTTGAAAGAAAAAGAAAAAAAGAAAGAAAGAGAGAGAGAGAGAGAGAGAGAGAGAGAGAGAGAGAGAGAGAGAGAGAGAGAGAGAGAGAGAGGGAAAGAAAGAAAGAAAGAAAGAAAGAAAGAAAGAAAGAAAGAAAGAAAGAAAGAAAGAAAGAAAGAAAGAAAGAAAGAAAGATGGAAGGAAAGAAAGAAAGGGCAAACCCTGTTTCAAGAAAAATATTCTACCTGTTACAGTGAACCCCACAACTCCAGCCTGTCCCTTCCCCCACGAGCCCCTCCCCACCGGCTGTTCTGTCACCTCTGGCTGACAGGCATCCTTGACCCTAGGACCTGAAGGTGGCAGAACTTGCTGCATGCTCTGCAGGACAATGGAGGATTTTCCATCAGGAAAAAGGGGAGCCATGGCATTCTGTGTGGCCGCTGTGCAACAGCTTCACGTCCCCACGTGCCTCACAGTCTCTCCCTCAGGTGTCCCAGGCTTTCCCACAAGCAGGGAGTGTTCCAGGGAGCTCCCTTCCCTCCCTGAGGGCCCTGGGCACCACCCCTCACCTGTGTCCCTCTGTCTTCCAGGCAGCAGTGACTCAGGCTGGGACTGGGGCTGCTGTGGCCCTGCTGGGAGGCTGTCTACACAGCGTGACGGCAGCCACCCTGCCGAGTATAAGTAACACAGCCAGCCAGTGGCAGTGTGGGTCAAGGTCGCCGAGAGCCTGCCTAGCTCTGGGTAACTTCCTGGGAAAGCTTTGTCACATTAGGATCTTGTCAAAGGCACCTCCTAAAGGGTAGGGCCAGAACCATACTGTTGTCCAGGCTAGCCTTGCGCATGCCCCAAAAGGACGCATTTACTACACTACAGACCAGGCCACGAGAGCAGATGTCAGGGGCAGAAAAATGAAATTCTACCTGTCTTTGCAAAGGGGCATGACAGGTCATCTCACCCCATTTCGTTTAAGAGCCTGTGAACGACAGGAGGGGCCCCATGGTCAGCAGGTCACCGGGGGTTTGAGCCCCAGGAAAGCTCAAAGATGGAGCAAGCAGGCGTGTGTCTCCCAGGGCCTCACAGACCCGGGGTGCTGCACCTGATCCTCCCTCCTCAGTCAGACATGTCCCGGACAGTCCTTCCAGGAGGACTCTGCAGTGCGGCCACCCAGGCCTCCACGCATGTATGAAATGCTGGCTGTGCACAGCCCAGGCACCTCTACGGCTCAGAGTGCCAAGAACAATCACAGCTATTCAGCATGGTGTCCCCACACCTGAATGTCCTGAGCCTGTGGAGGCCGGGCTGCCAGACACTGTGGCCTTGTTGGGTTTTTCCATTCAGCAGGTGTTGGACCCAGGAGACAGATGTCTGGGCTGGCTGAGAGCCGAAGACCAGGCCCAGTGCAGTGTCTCCAAGTGGACTCAGGGCCCTGGAGAGGTGAGGGCAAGGCTAGGCCTGTATGGCAGTGCAGGCCCCACAGTGCAATCAGGTGGGTTCAAGGGCAGGTGGCCTGGCCTCATAGGAGATGCATATTCCTCAGTCCAGAAACTTGGGGACCCTCCTCAGCACAGATCTCTCCTCTCCTAAGCTCTTCCTGGCAGGTCGCCTGCCCAGGGCGTGGCTGAAGCCACCAACCTGGCAGACCTGCTTCTCCAGTCTGGCTCCTGACAGGGCTGTCAGTCTCTCCTCTCCCAGGAACTCACTGAATAATAAAATCCACACCGCCAATGACCCAGGGTCTCAGCTCAGACAGCTGGACCAGGCAGAGGGCACTGGCTCCAGGCCCTGCAATCTTTGCAGAATTCCAGAGGGCCAGGTGACCAACCGTGACACAGCCAGGATCCCAGAGAAATGCCTCACATCCTGGCCTGCTCCCACCCACACGCTTGTGTGTCACAATGACACCACCCCCGGAACAAAAGCCACACCTGCCGCCTCCCAACATCCAAATCCACAGTCTGCCCAGCCAACACATGCTCCTCAGGGAGAGTCCATCCCTCCGAGGGCCTGCCCACCCCATGCGGGGTCAGGAAGTTACCACGGTGTCCCTGACAGACGGTGATGTGGAAAGGTGAGCACAGGTGTATGATAACAGGATCTCAGCGCGTGGGAAGCTCAGAGCTCTACCTGACGGGATGTTGTCTCCAAGCATCAGACCTGACGTAAACGTCCAAGGCTTTTCTGGAAACTTGTCCTTTGGCTCACGGAGAGGCCATATCACCGCAAATGCGGACAGTTGGATGGTCAGGGCCTGGGGAGAGATGCTTTGCGAGGACAGTTTCTCTGGAAAAGGGTGCCATGAGTCCGTCCCCCGAGTTAAAGGGAAATTCTTGGACACATTTTGTTACTTAACACCCAGAATGTGGTGCCTTAAAGTAGCAGCTTTTTATGCTTGTCGTTTCCATGGGTCAGGGCTTGGGTGGCCTCTTCTGACAGTTTGCCGTGGAGTCAAGAAGAGGGCAAGTGGCATCTTCTACCCCTATGCTATGTCGAGAAAGTGTGGGCTCTGTACCCCAGGCCCTGGCTCCACGTACAGGGTCAAGGGCAGGGTAAACATCAAGGGCTCACAAGCAGGGCTGCTGGCCAACCTCTCTGTTGGGATGAGACCTTGGGTCAGCCACACTGATGCGTGGGCCCCATGGGCAGTGGTTGTGCCGGCCGGGACCGAGTGGGCAGGCAGAGAGGCCCACTCCGCGGACATCAACAGTGGGCATTTCCTGGGTGGAAGGGCTGCAGTGAAGATGACCTGCCACCTGCTGGCCAGCAGTGGGCTTGACATCAGCTGCTGCCAGATGGGTCAGGGAGGGCAGAGCTTCCTCTCAGCCCTTGGCGTGACCTCAGTCAACTAATACAAATGGTGCTTCATTTATAAGCCAGTGGGGGGGGGTTGGCCAGGACAGAAGCCCCCTGACTGCACAGGATAGGCCTTCAGCTCGGCCTGATTCCTGGCACCTCCGCATGCGGCCTGGGGCCCTACAAGAGCAATCAGCAGGCCACAATAGTTTTGCCCTCCAAGACTTCTAGTCACCTTTCCTCAAATCCTGTCCTCTGTAGCCCTGACCCCTGAACAAGTGGTTAACAGCTCCCCATGGTCATTTCTTTGTACATCTGGGACTGCTTTCCTTCCTACCACACGAGAAGGGGTGCACAAAACGTCCCTCCAGCAGGGGCGCCCCAGCTCCACATCCTTCCCTGGAGCGGCCTCGCTGTCTGCACCTCTGTCCCTAAATCATAGGTGGATTGTCCCCCTCAGCAATCGTGCCCCCCACACCCACTGAGACACAAGGAGGGACCGTGCGGCAGGTAACCCAGAAGTCAGCACCTGCTCACACTGCTCTCCTGTGCTCCCAGGCCACCCTGCCTGGCCCTGATCTCCTGCCTGGCACGTGCTGTCATGAATGCCTGCTGCACACCTGTGCTTTTGTGCCAGGTGACACACCTGTCCCAGTGGGCAGTTCATGGCCCACGGCCACTGACGTCCTACATCATCCCACCTCCTAGTGGCCCAGCAGCGAGGGCTGGCTGTGGGTCAGAGCAAAAGAGATCTCTGCCAACCAGGCACAGCTCTGCTAAAGCCCAAGCCAGCGCGGGTCCCCTCGGGCCTGCCTTGGACTCCAGGGGCATCCCAGCTACCTTATATGCGTCTGCGCCCTTGAAAGCTGCTGGATCATTAGACGCCAAGTGTAGACCTGCTTGTTCCTTTGACCAGCAGGAGGCACACAGCCCAAAAGCTCATCTTGCACTTTGTGGGGACATGTTGACTTGCTTGCCCTTCTATATGCAGAAACCCCAAGCAACCATGGCATACTCTGGGCTAGGAAGTGTCTGGCACTAGTTTGGAAGTTTGGAGATATCAGAGTCACCATCTTTGGCTCTTTTGCCCTCTCCCTCAAAGATGTAAAGTGGTTGCTTTGGTGCCAGCCATCCTTGCCTCGTTTTAGACAAGAGGAAGGAGAAACTGGGTGGGAGAAGTGATGGTGCCTGAGTTGGGAGAGACACACTCAGAGGTCTCTGGATGATCTCTCTCACATTTCACCAGCCAGGGGACTAAGCCATCCTGACTGCAAGGCAGACCATGTGGGAAGAGGCTGGGAGTTTTTTAGCTGGAGGCCAACAGAATTGAATTCTCTAGGTAAAAAGCAGGTGGAGAGAACACAGCTGGTGCTGGTGCTGGTGGCGCTCACAGCTTGCAGGACTACTTTGGCAGCTAAACATACTCACTGAGTTCAACAGGACTTAGCAGCAGCTGGGTGCATGCTAGGTGCTCCATAAAGATGGAATAGGGGAGCCAGAGATTTAGCTCAGTGGTTCCGGTGCCTGCCTCGCAAGCACAGTGTCCTGAGTTGGATCCCCGGTAACCACATACAATGCTGGGCGTGGTGACTCACGCCCACCACCAATCAATACCACATACCACAGGGCCGGGCGTGGTGACTCACGCCTGTAATCCTAGCACTTGGGAGGCAGAAACAGGAGGATTGCTGAGTTCCAGGTTTGCCTGGGCTACATAGTGAGCTCAGGGCCAGCCTGAACTACAAAGTGAGACCCTGTCTCAAAAAAAAAAAAAAAAAAAAAAGATGAACTAGGGAAGAAAGGGGGCCTGCAGGCTTTCCCTCTTTGTCCTCTTCAGCAGGACCCAGCTTCACCTTCCCATCCTCCACTCTACAGAGGCCTGGGTAGGGCTAGGGTGGAGGTCAGTGAGCAGAGGTCAGAGGTCAAAGGTCAAAAGAGCCAGAGGCCAGTCTGCCCCCCCAGCCCTGCTCTGCCCAAACCCTGGCCCTGTGTCTCCCAAACAGAGATGTAGAAGGAGTCTACTCCGCACTGGCTGCAGAGGCCTGGGCACCAGTGAGCCCTCTCTGCAGTGAGATCACACCCTGAGCTGGAAATCACACCAGCAGCAGCTCCTCCCGGTGCTGGGGGTGATGACCACCCCGCCTGCCCATCTGCCCGCCTGGTACAGGAAGCCGTTTGCCTCAGAGCAGAGGCCTCTGGGCCCCAAGACTCAGGAGCAGAGTGGGGAGGAGCGGGGACTCTGGACTGAGGAGAGAGGCTGGGAGGCAGTGACAGAAAAGCAGAGACAAACGCTGCTACAGAAGACAGATGCCAAGACAGAGCCAGAGTGGGCAGGAAGAGGGAAAGTTCCAGAAAGAGAAGAGCTCCAAGTGTCAGGCCAGGGAGGGGCCGGGGAGGCCACCCATACTGTATCCTGAGGACAGAGTCCAGGCCCGAGCCCAGCTGCAGCAGGGATGGCAGAGCACAGCGAGGGTCCGCGCCGGAGGCCACATGAGGGCCAGCACAGCTGCCAGAAGCATCTGGGGGACATCATCAGCTTCTTCTTCCGCTTCATCTCTGGGAACCTGGCTCGAGGTGAGGGTTGCTCGGGTGACTCATGGAGGGGCAGGGAGAGGCTGCAGGCTGAGGGCAGCACCCGTTGCTGTGGGGAGGAGACCACCAGGGGACACTCTGAGAACAGGACTGTGGGATGTCCATCATGACAGTCTGTGGAAAACACCCTACCTGGAGTAACATATCCCTGGAGGGAGGTTTTGAGGGGGAGGCCGGGGCTTCCCCAGTTTTGTGCTCCCATCTCAGCGCTGGGGAAGAGCCAGGTGCGTGGTGATGCCACAGCAGCCACTGTGCTTCCACTTCTGCCCTGGCTCCTCTGTTGCCCACCCAGCCAGGACAGGACCCAGACCAAGGGTCCTCTCAGGACCACAGACAGGTGCAGGGAGGGTACTGCTTGTGGGGACCTGGGAACAGAGGGTGTCAGGGGCTTCACAAGGGGCAAGCCGTGGCACCTGGGCCCCAGCTAAGCTGCTGGGCTCTTTTGTCCTCTCTGGTTTCTGGAGGGTACCTGCTTACAGCTGGGGGCAGAGCTGGGAGGCCTTGACCTCATCCCTTCTTTGGGGCTGGGCACTCTATCCCCAGCATGCTCCCTGTCCTGCCCAGAGCACTAGTGTGAAACATGGCACGTGAAACACCTGTCACACTGCTGAGAGACATGTTAAGAACAGAAACATAGGGCCGGAGGGTTAGCTCAGTGGTTCCGGCGCCTGCCTCGCAAGCGCAAGGTCCTGAGTTCAATCCCCGGAAACCACATACAATGCTGGGCGTGGAGACTCACGCCCACCAGCAATCAACACCGCATACCACAATGCCGGGCGTGGTGGCTCACGCCTGTCATCCCAGCACTCGGGAGGCAGAGACCGGAGGATTGC
>PVIC010007485.1:0-12947 GCA_004025085.1 Thryonomys swinderianus | reverse complement strand
GAACAGAAACATAACCCTGATTTCAAACAACTTGAAATCAGGAGCACCCAGAAAGCAATCCTGTCTCTAGGGTCAAGAGCACAGGACTCCACTGAGACCCAGGCTGGCGGAGAGAGGTCTGACCCTGGAACAACAGCATGGCAAGCTCAGGGCCTCTGAGTAGGGCCCTGGGAACCCAGGATCCTCAAGCCTTCCAGTTTTTCAAAAGAATGGGAAATCTGGGCTTCCAGCTGCTGGGCCCTCCCCTCTCCAGAAGTCTTTGGAGGGGTAGATTTAGGATAGTGGGTCCTGGAGTGCTTCTCAGTGGAATGCGTGAGTGGCTGGGCCCAGGGCAATGGTACGTGGCCCTCACCTGCTGCCCACAGCCCTACTGGTCACTCGTACGGCCAGGATACTTGTCCCCCTCATAGGCCTACAGCTCAGAAGCTGCAGGTGTGTGGCATCTAGGGCCCATGCTGCCTGCTGGACCTTCTCGGGACCCAAGGCTTGGGCCTGGACTTGCCTAGCTGGGTGGCTTCTGGGGTTTTCGGCGAGGTGAGGAGGACGGGTGGGCTGGGTGTGAACCTGCAATATGTCAAGAACACATGGGAAGCCGCTAAAGATACAGACGCTGATGCCCATGTCCAGCACCACCCAAGGGAGCTTGGTCAGTGTCATCTCCAGCCTCCCAGTGCACTCTGGGATGCTCTTCCTGCCCTCTGGATGGAATGTGGTCCAGTCACCTTTGTGGTGTGAGCCAAGTTCTCAAGGAAGCTTTTCACATGGTTCCTGTGCCCGGCCAATGCCACTGCCCACAGGCGGCTGATGATGAACCTTAGCCAGATCTCACGAGCCTTCCCACCCTCACAAGGTCTTTGGGGGGGGGGGTGAAGCTTCAAAAGGGACCCCGCTCTCTTCCTTGGGGTGCGCAGTAGCTCTGTAGAGCATGCTCTCTGTTCTGTGCTACAATAGCCACAGGAGGGCGTCCAGGCCACACTCTGCACGCTGGCTGCCGCAGCCAGTGTAGCTGCCTCTCTGCACGTGCGGGTCAGGTCCCCAGCCCTTCGCTCCACCCTCCAGGGAGCATCAGGAAGCCGCTCCCTCAGAGCGGGGTGAGGGCTGAAGCCCAGTGGGGGACCCACCCTCCCGCGCTGTCCCTTCCTCAGGTCACCAGCCTGCCCCCTCTGCCCTCCCGGGTGTGAGGGGTACTGAGCCAGTCCCTGCCCCTCAGTGTGACCTGCAGAGCTGGTGCTACGCTTGGCGGTTGACATTTCTCCCCAAACTGAACAGGAAAAGTTCCTGCAGAGAGCAGAATGGGGCCCCCGTAGCAGGGGAGCCCTTGCTCTCCCATCACCCACCGCAGAACTGATGCCAGCCCCAGGCTCCCCGAAAGGAGGCAGGCAGAGAGGGCCGGCCAGGAGGTGCAGCTGCCACTACAACAGAGACCACAGTACAAGGCCGGGCACATCTGGCTTGAGTTGTCAAAGCATCAGTCAGGCGTGTAAAAAATATTGTGCGAACAGGCGAGTGTGTGGAGGTTCTGGTAAAGCGAGGAAGCTGCAGTGACTCCGTGGATTAGAAGCTCGAGAGATAGAAGTGCATGAATGACGTGGAGAGGGGAACCAGCAGGAGCGTGTCCCGTGGAGGGAGGAGGGGACCCTGCGCTGCGGCCCTGCTCTCAGCGAACCGGTGGGGCCGATGACGGCGCTTCTCACTTGCTCCTAGGGCATCAGGCACCGCGGTACCCACAGGGCAACACCTTGGAGGGGTGATTTCCCCCTGCTGTGCACCAAGCCTTACATTGGGTGGTGGAGGGGCTGGGGGGTCCTTCAGGGAGGTGGAAGGGGAGGCAGAAACAGCCTCCAGATGCTCCGCGATGGGAGATGTTTCTGTGCCGCACTGGGGGACACTCAGGGAAAAGCAGAAGCACAGTGACCAAGTGGTCACTGAGAGCTGATGGGCTTGGATGCTGGAGCCCGCTGACGCTGCTCACCCTCCCAGGAAAAGCCCCAAACCCTCCTGGCCTCCCTTCATCTCCCTACAGGAGCCCTCTTGGCAGGTATTCCCCAGCCATCCACCAGGGGGCACTAGGCCCCAACCTGTTGGCCTACCTGGGGGGGGGGAGTGTGTGTGTGTGTGTGTGTGTGTGTGTGTGTGTGTGTGTGTGTGTGTGTGTGTGTGTGTGTTGTGCGCGTGTGCGCGCGCACTGGGAATTGAACCTAGCATCTTCCCACTAGTCTCTCTTAGTTTTTACTTTGAAGCAAGGTCTCACTAAGTTTCCCAACTGGGACTTGAAATTCTCTGAGCCACTTTTTTTTTTTAGACAGGGTCTCGCTCTGTAGTTCAGGCTGGCCCTGAGCTCACTACGTAGCTCAGGCAAGCCTCGAACTCAGCAATCCTCCTGCCTCTGCCCCCGAGAGCTGGGATTACAGGCTTGAGCCACCACGCCTGGCATTTGTGGTATGTGGTACTGATTGCTGGTGGGTATGAGTCACCACGCCTGGTATTGTTGTATGTGGTTACCGGGGATCGAACCAGGGACCTTGTGCTTGCTAGGCAGTAGCTGGAACCACTGAGCTAAATCTCTGGCCCTCCTGAGCCACTTTTAGGTCATGGGCTCTTCATTTTGTGATCCCATCCATCACACCTTTGGGGCTCAAGGATCTAGCATTCCTGGGCTGCCATCTTGCTTCTAGGATGTACCCTGACTCCCGAGGCCAGTGCTAAATGCAGGAAGGGTGGAAAGCCTTTCCCCTGCAAGCTCCCCTCTGCTTGCTTCCTGTGACGTTGTGCTGGGGCCATTAGGGCTGTGTGTGGCAGAGTGGCCTTGTCTCAAGTTGCCCAGAGACTTCAGGAGGCAGTGGATGTCCTGGGATGTCCCTAGAAAGGCCTTCTCTGGCTGCCTCCACAGTGTGCAGGTGAGGGGCAGCTCGGCGATGACCAGAATGTCCTGATTGCACCTGAGGGGCACAGGGCGGGAAGGAGGCCAGAGGGACCCGTCAGCACCACTGTCCAGGCTGCCTGTGCTCCTGGTCTCGAGACCTCTGAGGTGAAATGAAAGACGGGTGAGCGGCCTTGGTCAGCTAACACATACTGTCCCTTCATCCTCTCTAAAATAATACTGGAGTAGTGAGGAGGTGGGTCTTTAAAAAATGTCAGTGCCCTACACTGTAAATGAAAGTTGACATTTTATAGCCTTTTCCAATTTGGGGGACCACGGTAGCAACAGTTTGCCAAGGCTGGGCCAGCAGAGGGGGCGCTTTGTGTTGGTTATGGCTGGGTGACAGGAGCGCGTTCAGGCTGGCAACACGCAGCCTGCCTGCTTCAGGCAAGGTGCAGCTGGCCTCCTGCAGGAGGACAAGCTCAGGACTCATCAGAGCAGGGGCCAGAAAGCTGGGGCTGGGGGAGGGGAGCAGCAGACCGATCAGGGCTCCTCCCAGCACAGGCTGGGGTACGCACAAGCCCAGAAATCCATCGCCCTGACTCTACTTTTTAAGGAAGAACAAGGCCCAAGTGAGAGGATGGATTTGCAGAAACCAGCCTCCCGGGCAATTGTATAGTGAGGGTCCTCAGGCCAGCCAGGAGGTCAGGCCTCTGAGGACAGCATTCTCCTGCCCCAGGGCTAAAGGGCAGCCCAGCTCTGAGCGCCTCTCAAATCCAGAGTAAGGGGACATCCAGTCTGAGGAGGGAAATGGGGGTAAGCAAGAGAATGCTCTTGGCCACACAGATTCTGATGCCCAAGCTGTGCCCTCAGCCATCCCTGCAAGGTTGGTGCCACTTTCACCACCCCACTTCCAGGCTTAGAGAGAGAATAGTTCATTCATCCACCCAAGCTTCCAACCAGTCATCCAACCATCCACCCACCGTTCTATCCCATGTATCCTTCAGTCCATGCATGTACCTATCCCCCCTTCCCTCCCTCTATTTGTCCATCTGCCATCCCTCCCTCCACCTGCCTATCCAGTACACATGTATGAAGCACCCACATACAGCCTGGCACAGAGCAGACCCTGATGTCCCAGGGCCAGACGAGAGCTTCTCCCCTCCCCCACTACACAGGCTTTTCTGACACCCCCCACCCCCGCCCCCAGTCATGCCTAGAAGCTGCCGTGGTTGGGCCAGGCCTGCACTGGGATTATGGGTTTCCTGCATCTTCTGGGGAAGCAGAGGGTAGAGACTGGGGTGCAGTTTATCCCACGGCCCCACGGGGCTCTCAGACCTTCCATGGAGCTGCCTGGGACTGGGAAAATGCCCACACATGCCATGGACTCCACCCTCAGAAGCCCTCCAGGTCTCCCTCTAGGACTGTCTGAATTGTCATGGTACCTCTGGGGAACTGAGGCTGGAATGCGAATATGAATGCTCTGAGGTCCTGTAGGTCTGGAGCTCTTCCCTGTGCTCCACACAGCTCTCAGTTTAAGATACCTGAAGGGCTGCCAGAGCCGGGGGCGCCATCTCCGTACTTGGGGGGGTGGGGAGCAGTGGGCCGCTGAGCTATTTCTAAGCACTGATCTCACAGAGGAAATGGTTGAGCGGTTTGGGGAGGCTGCAGGAGACTTAGCCGTGTGTGTGTGTGTGTGTGTGTGTGTGTGTGTGTGTGCGCGCGCGCGCACGCTCGCGCACGCTTGCGCATGTGTGTGTGTGTGTACGTGCGCGTGTGCGCGTGCACGCATGCATGCATGCATGCGTGTGTGTGTGAGTGTGCAGGGCTTACTCACTGTCCCTCTGTGCTGGCGAGGAGACTGGGCACTATTCTCTCAGCAACATTCTCTGTCCTCGGCCATGTGGCCATTAGGTCTGGCTCTGGCCATAGTCCTGAGCACTGCTCTACTCTCTGAAGGACAAGCGGAGGTCAGGTTCTGGGACAGCCCTGAGATGGACCCTCGGAGGTGGGGCTATGGGCTGTGTGCTCCTGGTGCAGAGGGGGTGGGACCCGAGGTTCCTAGGAAAGGGGTGGGGCCTGGCCTGGGCCTGGTCTTTAGCAGCCCTGTGAGCAGGGATGAGCAGCTTGGCCTCTCAGCCTCAGTCTCCTCCTCTCTGGGTTGTGGGGGAGGGGATGGCAGCAGAATGTTCTCTTGCAGCTGTTGTGAGAACTGAATGAGACGAAGCACTTGGCCCAGGAGTACTTGGCACTCTGCACGCACCCAGTAAGTGCTGTGGCTCAGGCTCGCAGCCCACGAGGCTCTGAGGCTGGGACCTAAACATCTGGTACCGCTAAGCTGAGCTCCAGGTATTTCCTCTACCTCCCACCCCACCAGGCCCGGGGGCACCCTTGCTCATACAGATGGTGCCAGGTGCTGCCCTGGGCTTGCCCACAATCAGGTGGACATGCTGGAGCATTGTTCAGATGTTGCCTGAGTCCCTGAGGTCAGGGACAGATGCGGGTGAGGCAGGACCCGGTCTGACCCCAGAGCCTGGCATATACCCAAAGGGCCCCCCACAGTGCCGGCCAGGCTATTCAGAGCCTGGGGACGAAGGAGGGGCAGACACTGAGCACCTCTGGCCACCTAAGGGGGTGCTGGGCATAGACTAGTGTCAAGTCCACAGCTGGCCACACGGCCGGAGCCCAGTAAATATTTACAGCCATTATGGCAATTGATCGCCTTCGATCCTGCCGAGCTGTGAGGTAGCCCTGCTTACTCATGCTTTCTTAAAAACAGCTTCTTCCCTCAAGCATCGTGAATAATTTAGCTCCTAATTGTCTCTGAACGCACACTTAAAAACGCCAACTCAGGGCTTCACCCAACCCTGGTCCTCCTCCACCCTCCCTGCCGGCCCCCTCACCTCTTCTCTGCCACAGACCTGACCTCCTGCCTTGCCTGTGCCGCTCTGGGGAGAAGCCTGAGACCAGTGGGTTCCCACGTCCCTCACCTCCTGCTGCAGCCTTGGCCACCTCCACCGTGTGAATTGCTGAGGAGCCAGAGTAACTGAGCTGCACGGCTGGGGCTGGAGCTGAAGCCACGGGCTGGGGCTCCTCAGGCCACTGTCCCAGTGTGTGGTGAGGTCGGGAGACTACGTGGTGTCCCAGCCCTGCTCCCCACCAATAGCACCATTCTGAGTGCTGAGGCCCGGCAGGCCAGGGAATTCGCCTGCATCTCCAGCAGACCATCTGTGAGACCCTCACAGCCACCTGGCTGTCCCCGCTGAAGCAAACTCCGAGCACGAGCTGGCATGTGGTGGTGGACCCACAGTCTGATGGGTGCCAGGGGCTCAATTTGGTGAGGTCGCTGGGCTGGCCTCATGGCCACCTCTGCCCCTGCCCGAGGCCAGGCTGGGAGCATCCACCCAGGCATTCAACAAGTCAGGGAACTCCATGTCCCACAGGTGTGACCTGGTCCACAGGGAACTCACAGATTAGATGCCTTCTAGGGCTTCGAGGGTAAAACGAGTTGATAAAAAAAGTGACAGATGAAAAGGAGGCAGGTTGTGGACACTATTACAGCGTAAGAGGAAGGACAGAGCTGCCTGGGAAGGCCCTGGAGGGAGTTTGCCTTTGAATAAAGACCTGCCAAAGGGACTGCTGTCCAGGCAGAGGGACCACAGGGGCCGAGTCTGGGGTAGGGTGAGCTGGTGGAGAAGGAATTGGGCCTCAGGAGCTGGGAAGGTGGCTCTGAGGTTTCCAGGCACCATGGCAGAGGTGGCATGAGGCTGGGAGGCAGGATCCGCTAGGCCCGGAGACCTGACATCATGGCCATCAGCACAGCAATGACATCTGAAGTCAAAAATCCAGTCAGGACCAGTGTCCAAAGGCCTCTTGCTCACCTTACTGTGTCTGTGGCCTGAGTGCAGACTTCAATGTCCGCAGAAGCCTCAGTTGTTTATTCCACCTTCCAGAAAGTGTGACCTTCCTGCTTGTCTAACTGTTGATAATGAAGAGAACTGACATCTCCCCTGGCCGGGCCGGGCCACTTGGACTGGAGCACCCTCTTCCCAGGCTGACGAGACCCTTCCCAGACCTCTGGGAAGTAGTCCCTAGTTTGGGACAGGAAGGCTGTGAGTTGCGGCCTGGTGACTTCCTGCTGCCCAGTGAGGTCAAGTCACTGGGACTCACTTTCCTGGCACCCTTGACCCCTTCCCTTCCTCACTTTGGCTGAAGAGCTAAAAAGTCCATTTGCCCACTAAGGCACCCAAGTGAGCCCTCGGCTCTCAGGTGTATAGAGAGGTGGGTCAGAAAAGCTGGTTTGAGGGTGTGGGAGACAGGCTCTCCTAAATCCTTTGCCAAATTGCCCACAGCTAGGCCCAGGTTGCGGTGTGGCACACACATGGCAGAACTGGTGCTGAACAGCTGATCAAGGACCTGATGATAACTCAACTCCATTCTGATCCAGTTGTTTTTATATGAGGCCTTTCTGGGTTTCTCCGGGTTTCTCTGGGTTCCTTGGCAACTTGACCACTTCATTATTTGGTGGTTTCTCTAGCCAAGAATCCGAAGTTTGGTCCAAGATTGGGAGAACAATACATATATGGTTTGGAGCTTGTGCCTTGCCCCACAAGATACGGAAGTGACCTCACAGGGCCCCTTACTGGCTGTGAGCAACACTCCTGCCAAGGGCAGAGTGGACTGCAGGCTGGGTGCAACAGTGCCCAGATGGACATCCGCGTGCAGGGCTGGTGCATGGCACCTCCACAAGCATTTACTGTATGCCTGCCAGAGAGCAGGACTGATCAGGACTGAGCTGCTCCTGGTACCTCAGGAGTTAGGCATCTCTGAGTTAGGTAGAGGAGATAGGTCAGGCCAGTGCAGGGCACACTTGCCTCCTGCTGTCCCAGGAAGACAGAAAAGAGGATAGGACAGAGCCACCCATGGAGGAGGACATGGGCCCAAATGCCACCAATGCCTGAGGGAAACCTACAGCATCAGAGAAACATTGAGCTCAACAAAATGAAGAAATAAGCAGGGAGCAAGACAAAAGAGCAAGCAGAGAAGAGAACAAACAATTAACATCTTCAGAAGTCCCAGAGGGTATCCTGGGCATACAGAGTCAACAGCCTTGGAAGAGAAACACTGTGAAAATGCAGCAGGAATGGAGGACTGGGGATTTAGCTCAGTGGTTCTGCCTGGCAAGTTCAAGGTCCTGAGTTCGATTCCTGGCATGGTGGTTCATGCCTGTAATCCCAGCACTCAGGAGGCAGAGGCAGGAGGCTTGCTGTGAGTTCAAGGCTGGGCTGGGCTATTTAGTGAGTTCAGGGCCAGCCTGAACCACAAAGTGAGACCTGTCTCAAAAGAAAAAAAATGCAGAATGGATTACGGGACTGATCACCTTGGAGGGAAAATTAATGAGCTTCACTATATCTGCTTAGAAATTCTATCGACTTCTAGACGAAGACACAGATATGAGCACATGAAAGGGAACTCAAGGGTCACCACAGAGAGTTCAGCAATTCCAGCTGGGGCTTTAATGGGGTTCCAGAAGGGAGGTGAGGGAACATTCACAGAAAAGTGGGGTGCAGTTCCTTTCATCTTCCTGGCCATGCCACAAAGAAGCCACAGTTTATAGATAAGGAGAGCCAGAACAGAAAGGACCTAAGACTTCCCAGGGCCCCACAGCAAGTAGCCTCTGCTTAGGAGGCGGGGCTGCTTTCAGGGGTCTCTCAGGAACACGGCATGTGTGCTCACCTAAACATACAAGGCAGGACAGTACTTCTCCCCACAGGCCAGGAGAGGTCAGTGTGGGTCAGTGAGGAGGGGTTCTGTGGCCTGAACACCGCGGGCACTGGCAGGCAGATGAGGCCGGGATTCTACACAGGCCTCTCAGAGCCTTTATCTGACTATATACCACGTAGAGGCTCAGGACAATGCGGCCCTAGACATGATTGTTTGGTGGCCCAGCAGGGGCCGAGTGCTGGCTTCACCACTGTACCTAGTAGGTGCGACACAGACCCCCAACAAACATCTGTTGAGTGAGTAATGAATGCACGTACATGGGCCTCTGCTGCCTCTGAACTGTTAACATCGCTCTAGAGTGGGAAAAGAATTAAAAAATGATCCTTCCACTTCTGTTAACAGTCCCATCTGAGCCAGTCCTCTCCTCTGTGGTGGCCTCACAGGTCTCCCAACACAGCCTGGCCCACAGAGGAAGGGGCGGCTGGCTCCACCCCAGTGCTCCTCGATGTTATTTGGGGCCAATCTCGGAGCCTCTGTGAAGAGCCCGTGAGCAGAGATAAGGCTGGGGCCTACCTCTAGGGGCCGGCGAGGACCAAATGGCATTTTGCATTTGAGGGTCACAGGCATCTTTTGATACTACTGTTGTTATTATTATTATTATTATTATTATTATTGCCATCATTATTATTACCCAACTCCTGTGCTAGCCAGAGCCCAGATGGCCTGCTGGGCTGGTGCAAGCCACTGGCTGCCTAGGGCTGCCACGGGGTTGGGAGCCTTGGCCCTGCCTTCTCCACTCAGATCCCGAGTCCTCTGTCCCTCGGCGTCCGGCTGGCGCAGGGCCTCAGAGATAAACACAGGCTGTCAGAGGAGCCAAGCAGCTCAGCACACCAGCACCAAACGCCCCGGGTGGAAATTCCCCAAGACACCCTTGGGCCCTTGGCTCGAGTTGCAACAGAGAAATGCTACGTGTAGGTATCTTCACAGATCAGCAAAAGGAGGTGACCCCAGAGCACTTTGCATTAGTGACATAAAACATGAGGATTGATGGCCCCACGTGACCAGCACGGATGCCAGGGAAAATGAGCAGGTTGGTTCTGCACTGGCCAGCAATACCTCCCATGTGCCCAGCGTGCCCAGTACTGCAGCCCAAACCCACAGTAATGCTGCACCAGGGAGCAGTATCCAGAGCCCCTCCATCTACAGAGCTGGCACGGACCCAGGTGCACGCTTCTCATGACAGCGATATGAGGGGCAGGCTGGGGGGCGAAGGAATGCCCCCCAACTTTGGAGAGGAGAAACTGAGCTCCAAGGACATGGCAAGGTACAACATAGCTTGGGCCACCCCACGCCTCCTGGCAGATCCTCGCCCTGCTTTCTCACCAACAGGAAAGGTGGGCATGCTGAGAAACAGAAAACTGTCCAGAGCAGCTTGCCGGCCCACACAATGGGTGTGGTGGCAGCCCTGAGGCTCTGAGAGAAGCCTTGGAGGAAGGCTGTGGCTTGCCTCATCCAGCCCTGCCATGCAGGCTGATCAGTTCCTGGGCCCGAACCAGGGTCAGAGGGAGAAAAGACCAGAAGGTGGGAAGTCTTCCAAGTGGGAGAGAGATGGGACCTTTTGCATCATGGGAAACTGTGGAACAGGATGAAGGACAGGGGACAAGCTGCCCTGAGTGTCCCTGCTCTGGGCACATATAAACCTTGCAGAAGAGCTGGGGGTTTGGTTTTAATTGTTGGAATGGCGGCATGGACAGAGATGTTCTCCTCAGCCCAAGGGGCAAACATCTTGCTGGGCAATGCAAGGGGCTCTCCTTGAGCAGGAAATGAGGGCCCCATGACCACAGTGCTCTGGGAGCCCCATTGAGGCAGTCCTCTCATGCCTTCTCAGTCTTTCTGGACCATGAGAACCTCAAGAACAAAAACCACTTTGTTAAAGAACAGGATCTTCCTTTCCTTGCAGAGGTCACTGGCCCTAGTTCTGATTCAAGATTCTGCGAGCTCTCACACCTCTCTGGAGGGACAAAATCTCCTCCCAGAACCCAGCTTCCCATGAGGACTGTCTTCTCTTTAGAATTTCTTATGCAACATGTCTATTAGTGCTGTATTCATCAGTTTTGGGTTAATTTAGGTCTTAGGTCACCTTTTATTTTTGAGAGACATTTTTCTGGGTAGATTCTAGGTTGGCTACTCTTTTGTTTTCTTTTAGCATTTAGAAAAAATAGTGATTCACTGTAGTCTGGGGTCTGGGGTTTTTGTGGCAAAGTTTGCCATCATTTATATATTATTCCCCTAAATGTAATGTTCCCCCCCCCCTGGATGCTTTTAAAGGTTTTCCCTTTTTCACTTGAAATAGTTTGCAGATGCCATGCCCAGTTGTGGTTTGCTTTGTGTTTATTCTGATTGGGATTTGTTGAGTTTATTGAATCTGTTTGATATATTTCACCTGTTGTGGAACACATTACCACAATATCTTCAAATTGTAATTCTTCAAATTATAATTCTATCCTCTTTTCTCAGTCCTTTTCTTCTGGAATTCCAGTTGCATGTTTGTTAGACTTTTCTCTTTTCCCCTATCTTCCTTATATTTTTCTACTGTCCACTTTCAGTGATGTTTAATGTGATCACTGATATGATTGGATTTATGCCTGCCATCTTGTTACTTGTTTTGTTCATCTCATGTCTTTTTTGTTTCTCACTTTCTCCTTTACTGCCTCTGCTGAGTTGGGACTTTCTTGTTCCGGCATAGTTTGCAATGTTTTGCTGAGCACTTGATCAGGCACACATGACAGGTGGTGTCAACTCCTTTGCATGTGACCTGTGGTGTCAGGACTGGGTGCATTGAGAGTTAGTCAGCTTTCTGTAACCGTAACAGAATCCTTGAGATAACTGAATAAGAGAAAAGGTTTATTTTGGCTGATGGTTTTGGAAGCTTCAGTCATGATCACTTGGCCTATTGCTTTTGAGCCAGCTCATTGTGGTAGGAACATCTGGTAGCAAAGTCTTGTTCACCTCAAGACAGCCAAGGACAAAGGGAGAGGAATAGAAGGGGCCAGGATCAGAATATCCTGTTCTACACCATACCCAGCACCTCACTGCCTTCTGTGAGGTTCCACCTCCTGAATGTTCCACCAGCTTTCTCTATAGGGCCAAAGGCTGGTGACTAAGCCATTGGCACACAGGCTTTTGGGAACACCCAAGATCCAGATCATAACACTGTGGCCCCTGCTTTGCAGGCCACTGTGCCCTCAAATCATACCCACCTAGAAGATGTTCTGAACTCTGACTTCTGTTTCCCTCTTCTGGTACAACTACTAGTGCTAGGGGGTTTTGTCTAATTTTTTGTGTTTGCTTTTATTTTGTTATGTTGTTTTGAGACAGAATCTCACCATGCAGTTCAGGCTGCTTTTGAACTCACTGTGCAACCCAGGCTGGTCTCATCTCACAGCGATCTGCCTGCCCCAGCCTCCTGAGTGCTGGGATCCCCTGAAAAGTGCTAGGTGGTGTTGATGACTAGCATTTGACTAAAATGTGCTCAGGTGATGATGAAATGAATTTGGGATTTTTTTTCGTGCAAACCCCTTTTCTCTCCAAGACCATTAACCATAGGAGGCCCGCTGCCTCCTATGGTTGCTTCACACGTTCTGTACACATTTTCTACTTATTTTCAGCAGCAAGATCAGTGTGACACTGACTATTTCATCATGGCTGGGGCTTTGCTTCCCTAGATTCCCAGGGTTGGGTAGGAACAGTCTTGTCTGATGAAAAACAGATTTGTTCCTGCTTGGCCTCTGACTGTGACATTAGGAGCTATAAGAAATCTTTTCTCAGTAATAACTGGAGGGCCCAGCCCTCTCTGAGTAGCTCAAATGGGCCCAAGGTCATTTACTTCCCCGCCACACTCCCAGCTGGAGCTGCTGTTAGCCTTCCCATCCTACAGCTGCAGAAACTGAGTCATACTGAGGCTCATTACATGGTGGAGTGGAAAAGGCTGGGACTGGAATGCAGGTAGCCTGACTCCCAGCCCCTCACTGCCAACAACAACACCGCACTGCTGTTTAAAACGATCCCAATATGCCTACAGCTTTGTTGTAAGCAAAAATTCACTGTGCTGGGGATTGAACTTAAGGTTTAGCACTGAGCTACACCCTCAGCCCATTTTATAATTTTTATTTTCAGCCAAAAAAAAATCTCACCATGTATTAAATTACTCAGGCTAGGCTAAAACTTGAGGTCCCCCTGCCTCAGCTTCTCAAGAACCAGGATGACAGATGTGTACTTCCACACCCAGCCAAAGCCCCAGGCTTCCTGTCCAAGTAGCAGGCCCACCAGCAATTAGTACCACATACCACAAATGTCGGGCTTG
>PVIC010007484.1:0-50901 GCA_004025085.1 Thryonomys swinderianus | reverse complement strand
AGGCACTGCTCATCACTACAACACCTGGTAGCAGTATAATAGATTTATCTACGCAAAGGTAGAGTATGCATTTTGCCAAGTGACACAAAGATGACAATCCATAGATTAGCAATGGCCCTGGATGGAAGGCCCCTGAGGATACAGTAATTTCTGGGAATGAGAAGGAACAATAAGTTTACACTCAGCTTTGCCCTCTGCATGTACCATCTGTCAGTTTAGGACGGTGTTATAAAGTGCGTGGGAAGAGAATGTACCATCAGACAAGCTAGTGATCCTTGCAAAATACTTTGAAATCTTGGCTCTTATGAGAGAAAGTGAGGTGTTTTCCCCCTGTAGTTTAAAAGCTAACCCTCTAATAAAAATACTTTAGGGACAGGAAATGAGTCTGGTTACAAACTAAAAGCTAAATTTTCCAGCCTGATCTAATTGTTCCAGGAAAAGTGCAATGCCATAGGGAAATACAGAATGGCTAGGCAGAGAATCCAATTAACCTTTTAAAAAGGGAGTTTGGTTACACTTTTCAAGCTAGAAATAATCTTTAACTTGCCCTTTCCATTCCTTTCCAAAGGTATGGCAGGTGTTTCTGTGGTCCAACCACATTTTCTTAGGATCTTTCATTGAATTGTGAATCCACCTGCTGGATGCTTATAAAACGTGGTAATTTAGAGCAAGCTAAGAGTGAGGGTAGAAAAGGAACACTGGGAGCCAAGAGGCAAAAGCTCTAAATTCCATGATCTGTTTGCCCAAAGTTAACCCAAACACCCTGCTAACAACTGTGAGAAACAACAGTTCTGTCTTTTCTACCAAACAGAAATGTCTCCTTTTTGGACTCTAGTCCACCTAGGTGGCCCCTCCTGAATACTCCAAGTTACAAGAAATGCCTGCTCAGTTTAGATTCCAGGAACGTAGCTAGCAGCTAAAGATAACTTATCAGTAGCCAAGGACATTCAGTGCCTCCTCTCTCCACTCTCTCTCTCCCCTTAACAGCCCTGCCCAGCAACCCGTCCTGCCACTTACACCAACCCATCAGTATACATTGTAAACCTTCAACCCAACCAGTGAGGGAAAAGGTCAGCTGCTTCTTCTCCATCAGGGGGAAAAGGGGCAAAACTCCTATATCCGGTGCAGCTGCTACCTCCCTTTGGGGGTGTGCTCGTGCCCTTCTGCAAAAGTAAAATGTCTTGTCAAGAGTTCTTGATGTCGCTGGGGATTTAGTTCAGGTGGTAGCACACCTGTGTTGGAAACACAGGATCCTGAGTTTGATCCTTGTTACTGTAAAAAAACAAAAACAAAAAAAAACAGAAGTTTTTACGTCTCCACTGAAAAACTTTAGTGTCACCACTGAGTCTGGGCGCTTGTTTCCAGCAACAGCAAATATGTGGTCCTTGTTGGGATGACAAAGACCAGCTGTGCCCACAAGTAAAGCAGCCAAGCGTGCTGGGGCTCCTTTATTCACAGCGAAGAGGCCTGAGAGCAGGAAGTGAGACTCCATGCTTGGTGAGGGCTCTTTCAAGCTTAGAACTCCATGAAAACGTGAAATGGTGACTTACGTATTCAATAAATATAAAGGCACAAATGGTCACCCAAGTTGTTTGACTTCAGGGAAATACAAGGTTATGATTTAGATCCAAATGTTCCCTAAAATTCTCATGTCTTTGGAGAATGACTGAATCAAGGTTGCTGTAAGTGTCAGTGGCTTCATCCATGGACGGGTTCAGTGCTCTTCAGAGGTCGGGCCTAGTTGGATGTGGGCCACTCGGTCGTGACCTGAAAGGGTGAATCCTCATCCTCAGCTTCTCCCTTCTCTCTGAGGTTCTTGGCTGTTATACAATAAGCAGATAGCCTCTGCCAGGCCCTTCCACCAGCTGGGGCCAGCTGACGTTGAACTGAGTCCACTGGAAACTGTGAGCCAAATAAACCTCTCTTCTTTTAAGATTTGAGTGTTGCCTACTACTTCCCAGTGATGGGAAGGTGACTAATACAGGAAGATTGCTGTGCTAATGTAGAGAATGGAGGGGTCCCTACACGTTTTGGAATTTTCCTGCTATGAGAGCACAAACAGCTCCTTGACTTAAAACAGTAATGACTTCCATGATTTGCCCACATCCGGCTGTCAGCCTTTGAGTACCATCGCTGCTCTGCCATTGTTAGAATTGAATTACCAAAAAGGTCAGCATCATTAATACATGGTTTGAAAAGAGTGAAAATGCCAGGCAGAAAATCTATGAGTCTCTAGGGCCTTTAAGCAAAAGCTTTGCTCTGATTTGTTTACTATTACTATCTTCTCCAAGGAGAAAAATTACCTATAGAGTTCATAAATCATATATCATTTCTGTAAGCTCCTTGCTCTTGGAAGAAAGAAGTTTCCTGAACATTTCAGGAGCCCTTGATTATAGAAACCCGGCCTCTTCGTATCTCATGGACCATCCATAAATACTTGAGCCTAGGTTAATTTATCACCTTAAAACTTACACACCAGTGAGACTATTGTATGAGATCAGTGCTCACTGAAAAGTTCTCAGGTTTATGGGAAGGACTTCAAGGATGATGTCAGTAATCTTAGTCCGGATCCCAGCTGAACCAAGGATACTCTCTATGACCTTAGAGCAACCATGTTAACTAGAAACTGCTATGTTTTCTGTAACAGAAGTTGCTTTCTGTCTGATGTAACTTGAAAGGAAGTTGTCATACATCATTGATTCGGAATATGCAAGATTTTTTCCTTCATTTGGTGGGGCGCATTTATCAGTCTATGCCAGTTCAAAGTAGTATTAAAATTATCACATAACAATGGGTGAACAAAGAGTTTTAGAGCTCCAAGAATCTGATTTATGGGCCAGAGATTTACCTCAGTGATTCCATGTGTAGCAAGCACAAGGTCCCTGGTTCAATCCCCAGTAACCGCATACAATAATACAAAGTGTGGTGACTCACACCCACCGGCAATCAGTACCACATCCCACAGTACGGGGAGTGGTGGTTCACGCCTGTAATCCCAACACTTGGGAGGCAGAGACAGGAGGATTGTTGAGCTGGAGGGTTGGCCTGGGCTACATAATGAGCTCAAGGCCATCCTGAACTACAAAACAAGACTCTGTCTCAAAAAAAAGAATCTGAGTTAAATGTAGAAAGACCTGAAGTTTCATGTTATCTAGCTTGATGCTCCTATCATGATTCATGACTTTAGATAAATTATATATGTTGATTTGATTGCTTACTTGTCTGCTTTATATCTCTGTAGGCCTTGATTTCCTTATTTTAAAAGACGATTTCAAAGTCCCTTTACAGCTGTGTAAATATAAAAGGATGTAAGTACACTATATATTTCAACTCCATCTTATTATGATGAACAAAATGACCACTATTTAATTCACCACTTTGACTATTAATTTTGTACTAAACCAATATTACTATCTTTCTTTGTAAAGTACCAGAAAAAAAAAAACAACTTATCACATTAAAATGTACTGGCTATTTGTTGATCAAACAATTAGCTATGGGTTGATGGTAAGAATTGAGAAACAAGAATGCTCTATGGGAAAGTTAGCATTTATAAGGTGTGATTGAAAAATATGAATATTTAAACCTCTAAAATTTATTGCAGTAAAAGACACATTGCTATCAGTCACTTTCAAAATACTTTCATTTCAAACACACTTGTCTTATCATTCTTACCACTTCCTAAAGCACTTCTAGAAATCTTTTATTTTGTTAGTGTTTAATTCCACTGTCCTGAGTGCCTCAATGTCCTGAATGGATTGAAAATGTTTTCTTTTCATGGTTATGTTAGCTTTGGAGAAGAGCCTGATGTTGCATGGTGCCGCATCCAGTGAATAGGGCACCTGAGGACACATCATAACGTTTTTACAACCCTATCTTTGTGTCCGATAGCGCTCAGATGCAGCACTCTCCACATGTTTGATCAGGCCTTGTAAAGACACAAAAGAACTTCCAGAACTGGTTCAGAAAGTGGCAAGAAAGATGCGATAAGTTTGAAGGGAAAGGGAGTATTCTGAGGAGGTCTGATGGCAATGTATCTTTTACTGAAATAATTGTTTTAATTTAAACAGTCCCTGTATATTTTGACCACTTTGTATATTTCTGAATATAAATGCTACCTTGGATAAGAAAGCTGATGATAAATTCTGTCTGCTTCACAGTTTTGCCTAGAGTAGCCCTGGTTGTAAACCTATTTTGAAAATGTAAAACAGGCATTAGTCACCATGAAAATTATTTCTTTGGAACAGAGACAAGAACAGTATTAGCATGTTATGATAAAGAAGCTTCACTTAGTCATAATTGCTACTAGGAATAATCGGTCATGTAATTACTAATACTGTTTAGTACTGAAGAAAGGGAGACAACTGTGATATAAAGTTGATAAAAGGCTCCAATGACAAGAATTCTGTGTGCTTTTATATGTATCTACAAAAATGTTAGGCTCTTTCCCAGACATTTTGCATTACCCCGTCTTTCAAGATCTATATGAAATGACATTTATTATATAAAATCATTGGGCTCCCAATAAGATATTCTGTCTTTCCTGCAGTGCATTAAATATCAGCTACCAATGGCTCTGTCTAAATCAGGCTCAGAACTTGACACAATAAGAAGTAAACTCATTCCTGGTCACTATATTTTCTGAAACCAAAACATAGTTTTGCTTGTACTAGTAACATTTTGTTTGTACTTAACATTTTGTTTATATTTTGTACTATAACCTTTTGTTTATACTTAAGAAATGGATTAGGCTCTAATTAGGGTGCACTGGCTTGCTGGCTTTATTGAAAGCCTACTCTAACCTTTGGACACAATAGGTGTTCAATAAACGCTTGGAGAATAGAGGAAGTCACCAATTCCAATTACAGACTATTAAGCAATGAGAATACTATTATCTCTAAAATTATAATGTAATTGAGTGGAAAAACACACATTTATTTATTAAAATTCAATTACATAAGACATTTGTTGCATCTGCTTCAATTCACTAGTGTGAATAAATAATTACATCTCTTTAAAAACATACTTAGGTTGCCAGGCATGGTGGCTCATGCCTGTAATCCCAGCACTCGGGAGGCAGAGCCAGGAGGATTGCTGAGTTCGAGGCTTGCCTGGGCTACATAGTGAGCTCAGAACCAGCCTGAACTACAAAGCGAGACCCTGTCTCAAAACAAAAAACAAAAAACAAAAACATACTTAGGTTAAGTCAGGCAAACAGCAATGCACGTACAAAAACAGATCCATCAGCATTCACCGCAACACTATCCTGTGAATCAGGACAGCTGAGGATCAGGAAGACACCAAAAACAACCTTGTAAATTCCCAGCCATGCTGTGTGCAAAGACAGTTCTATAAATAACCTTCACCAATAAAGCCTGAGTTCCGCAAGGCCTGGGCCAAAGTCAGGAGATTGTTTCAACTCTCTGTGTGCAGAGCTAGGGTTGAGGTTAGATCCACTGGCTGGGAAAGTCCGAGTCCCACTTGGATCTTGGGACACTTAGTTGTGGGCCCGGTTCCCATCCACTGTGCTCTAGGCATCAGCAGCACTTGCCTGACAGAAGCAACAGATGATCGGAGCACAGGTAGCAATGTGGGAAGAGAGGAGGACTCTGCCACGCTACAAACACAGCTCAATGTCCTGTCTGAAAGCATTGGCCTAAGTAGAAGACTTTATCCTCCTTGCAAGCTGGAGTTCTCAGGCCACGTTTCGGCAAGTACAGATTAGCAACATGTCTGTGCAGTGGAATCACCTCTTGGAACAGAGATTGGGGATTTGCATGACAGCTGCACCGCAGCGGGCTCCGTGACGGGAAAATCCCGAGCTGAGGGAGCCCAGTCTTTTCGTTTTTGTTCTTCCCGCTTCTTTTTAAAGTCTGTTAGTATTTGTTTCCAGTACGTGAATTTTTACAGTCGTCCCGGGGAGTTGGTACATGTCCACAACGAAGCTTGTTTCTTTTTTTCGATCCCCTTCTCTCCCTCCTTTTCATTCCGCCTCCATTTCCTCCTTTGCATTCGTGTTAGTATTGTTAATCTTAGATCCTGTTGATGGCATAAGGGCCCACTTTCGCTGAGGTTGTTAGGATGCTGTGTGTGGGATATTTTCACTCTCCCTGTTTCTGCTTCCCCTCAGCCTTGCTCCTTGCCCTGGGTCTCCTGGACACCTTCCCCTCTGCAACAGACTCGTCCCCTTATCTCCTTCTGTCTTTCCTTTATTTTTCTACCAGTTTGGACTTTGCTTTACTCAAATAAGAGACACTACATAGGATTCAAGCTTGTGTCTGATTTATTTCACTTAACATACTAAGCTTGTGTCTGATTTATTTCACTTAACATACTATTTTCCAGAGGCATCCGTTTTCCTACAAATGTCTCAAATTTGTCCTTTATAACCAAGTAGTATTCCATTATAGAACTGCGATGGCACAATAAACAACAGTAAGAATCAACAAATGGGTTTATATCAGACTAAAAGGCTTCTGTATAGCAAAAGTATTGATTAATAAAGTGAAGAAACAACCTAAAGGCAGCACCACCGAGCTACATCCCCAACTTGAATATTAATGAGATTTTGTTTTGTTTTGTTTTGCAGGACCAGGTATTGAACTTAGGATCTTGTACTTGCCAGGCAGACAGTGGCACCACTGAGCTACATCTTCTGCTTACAGACAAAACCTACAGAATGGGAAAAAAACTTACCAAGTACTCCTTGGGCAAAGGACTAGTATCTAGAATGTATAAAGAACTCAGAAAAATTAGACCACCTAAAATTAAAGACTCAGTCAATAAATAGGCAAGCGAAATGAATAGAAAGTTTCCAGAAGGAGTACTAATGGCCAATAAATATATGAAAAAATGTTCAACAACTCTGACCGTAAAAGAGATGCAAATTAAAACAATGCTAAGACTTCATCTTAGCTCAGAAAGAATGACAAACATCAAGAAATAAAAAAAAATAACAAATGCTATCATAGTTGTGGTGAAAAAATGACATTCCTACATTGTTAGTAGGAATGAAAACTAGTACAATTCCTGAAAATCAGCATGGAGATTGAAGAACTAAACTTAGAAATTCTTTATGACCCAGTTATTCCCTTTCTAGGTACCTTCTCCAAAGAGTGTAAAAATGGTATGCATGTAACCGTGTTTAGAGCAGCTCCACTGATAACAGTTAAATCCTGAAAGAAGCATTCATCCTCATCAGCAGACTGGATAAAGAAAACATGGGAGTCCAATCTTTTCTGACGCTTAGCAAGATATCCTATTCTTTGCTCTAGACCAGAGGGACATCCTATCTCTGTCTTCCAGGATGTTTATATATAACTGTACTGGAAAAGATAATCTGGGGCAAAGTCATATTTCTACTCAAAAGAAATTCAGGAATGTGAGATTCATAAAGAAATCACAAACACGTGGATTTTATACTTGAGCTGGCAGAGATAAATACATGCATGCATGCATGGATCAATGAAGCATTGAATGAATGAATATGTAAAATTAGGAAGTAGTATAGAAAACCATAAGTATGGGCCTGAAGATTGATACTGAAGGATATCGTCAATAGATTTATCAAAATAATCTTTTAGAAGAAGGTGTGCTGGGAAATAGCAGGAAACCTAGTGTGGTACGAACAGAAGAAGATGGGGCTGGAGAGTGGGCAGGGACCCACATGTGCCATGTGCTCTGAGGTGCCCTGGCAGGACAAGGGCAGCACTTTCTTTGAGATCTTAAATCGGATAAGTCAATTAGGAACACGAGTCATAGAAAAGGAAATGAATAAACAAAGATTTCAATGACTCCCCCTCATTTCTCTGAGCTAAATGGCCATAAAAAGGATGTGAGGAGGTTGAGAAATCACCCTAAAGCATGGCCAATCCTGGAGGGACAGGAGCTGCACGGAGAAAAGCAGAGTGACAGAAGGAAACCGGACACGAAGGATCTGGAGAGGAAAGGGAGGTCTGGACAGGAGGCCTGGGGTCCCAGCTGGGGCCGTGTGTGTAAACAGTAGGATCTCAGGTTCCCAGAACAATGATTTAACACTGCTTCACTCATCCGATGATGGCCCCCTGCCTCCCCCCAGCCTCCGCTCTAAGTTTGTCTCACAGCTTTGTCTGTGTCGTTGCCTTTACCCATTTCTTGTTTGGATCCCTTCTCTCTCCCAACCCCCCTGCTCACGTACTCTGCCCTGTATCCCCTCCAGCCCATCTGAC
Source organism: Thryonomys swinderianus (assembly GCA_004025085.1). Taxonomy (NCBI): domain Eukaryota; kingdom Metazoa; phylum Chordata; class Mammalia; order Rodentia; family Thryonomyidae; genus Thryonomys; species Thryonomys swinderianus. The sequence goes on along the minus strand of PVIC010007484.1, from coordinate 42,694 downwards.
ATGTGAAAGCTTCTTTCCCTCGCCTTTGGGCCGTTCCCCCGTTCTGGTCTCCTGCTTCCTCTGGCGCCCCTGGTTAGTGCTTCTCACAGTAGTTAGAGGAGGCGGAGAGAAAGAAGAGGCTCCCTGTTCCCCCGTTCTGGGAGGGGTTGAATGCTCTTCCCTCCTCAGGTGGCTCCGTGGCATGTGGCCCGTGGATGACGAAGGTGAACGAGGCAGCCCCAACCCAGCGACGCCTGGTAAGAGCTCACTGTCCCACATCTTATGGTAACAGCCATGGCAGCATCAGAGTCTGGCACATAGTGGATGCTTTACAAATGTTTGTGAACATAGCCAATGTGTATTATAATTATCATAGTTGTCTTGGAGGATTTGGCATGAATGTTTAGACCTAAATTAAGCAGCATCACAAAGCCAGTTTTTTTTTCTTTTATGAGCTCAAGAAAAAAAAGTTGTGTTTTTTTTTTCTTTTACAGCTAGTGATTTCTATAGTAGCATAGAAACTGGTTTCTGTGTTCTTACTACAAAACCAAAGAATGTGTGATAGACAAGATATAAACAGCATCATCTCAGATGACATCTCTAGACAAAAACAACAAAGGAGAGCATTGAGAGGCCCAAAACAAGCAGCAAGTAAGTTGTCTCCACTATAGGCCAGCTGTAGTGAGTTCTCAGTTTTCTCTGACTTCTATTTCGGTTGTAAACATGCTATTCTATTCCCTAGGCACCTCTCTCTCCAGGGCACCAACGACTGCCACTAGCATGTCACTGGCCCTGGAAAGTTGAGGTCAGTTTTCTTCCTTCTATCATCAAACACTATCTGAAGACTTTCCAGGTGCCGAGCACTGTACTAAGTTTTGGCTCTTGAACCTCCTATAAATACTCAGGAAGCCAAAGAGCAATGAGGGATGTTGTGGCCACATAAGTGTGGTCCAGGGTTGCAGGAGGCCTGCAATGGACACCCTCATGAGGAGGGTGCGAGAAGGTCCAGAGGAGGGGGTGTCAGTTATCCATAGGGCAAAGGTCAGGGTTAAAGCTTCATGTAGTGACACCTCAGCAAATAGCATCTTGAACGAGAGATACTTATAGGTGGAAAGGAACAGGGACAGGCTAGACTCAGACTCCTCAGGAATTTACAAGTAATTCAGTATGGCAGAAATAGAGGATGGTACAAATGGGATAACGTGTCCCCCAAAAGTTTACTTGTTGGAAACTTAATCCCCACATGTCCTATACTAAGGGTATTTGTAGGGGAGGCTTTCTGCAGTGATGAGATTGGCTGAGGTAATGTGAGTGGGGCCTCCCACCTCATGCTGTCTGTCCAGGTGACACCTTCTGCCATGTTCTGATAGAGCAAGAAAGTCCTCACCAGAAGCTGCACCATGCTTTCAGAACTGTGAGTCAAATAGAACTCTATGCTTTATAAATAACCCAGGCCATGTTATTCAATTATGGCAACAAACAATGGGCTGAAACAATGAGCTCAAACTGAAGAGATAAGGTCATCAAGAGATGAAGCTAGAGAAATAATCAGCAAGGAATTGGGGTGTGAAGGTGCATGCCTGTGAACTCAGCATTCAGGAGGCTGAGAGGACCATTTCTATGAGTTGGAGGTCAGCTCATGCTACATAGTGAGTTCAAGGCCAGTCTGAACTACATAGCAAAACCTTTTCTCAAAAACAAACAAACAAAAAGAATCAGCTGGGAGTCGTTTCTAGAGATGTTCATGGAAACACTGTGCAGTGCTCTTTTTCTGGAAAAACTTAGCCAAGAACACTCCCTATCTTCCTTATTGGGTTGTCAAGAACTCTTACAAAGGAAACTACACCTTCACTGGGAGTAAAGCACACCTGCACATATTTATGCGCATGTACACCTCAATCCATGCCCAGCTGCACCTCACACGAACATTCTAGAAAGCCAGCAGATAGCTGTCATTACGTCACAAAATGGGGGGACTATTTGTTTTTAGACCAGGGTTTTTACATTTTAAGATAAAATTTGCTAAGGATTTTTCATGATAAATGCTATCATATGTTTTATTCAGAAAGTTAGTAAGATTAGATAACACAATAGAAACAGAACCCAGAGAGAATAACATTCATTTCCTAAAAAGGGTTTTTAATATTTGAATATTTCCCTTCTGGCTTTCCTCTTTGGTACAAGTTTTATGTGCTTGCTTATTTGTTCACCCAAGTGCTAGGTCTGAGTGGTTTTTAGTCTGTATCGAAAGAAATGGTTTAACAAGGTTTCACCTCAAATAGATGGTTGTAAAGGTCATTTGACAATATTTACTGATTTTCTATGATGTGCTAAGAGCCTGACACATATTAATATAATGGAGCAGTGAACACAATCAGCACAGCATCTGCCCCTACAGGTTACCATGGAAATGCGAAAGCCTGGTGATAGAAAGGGAGGTCTGTCCTGCTGACACATAAAACTGATGAAACTCTGGCTCTCTCCCAGGCTGCTCAGTCTCTCTGCTCTCCTCACAGCCATGAGGGCACCAACTGAATGCTCCCTTTGGAAAGGCTGTGAGCTCTTATAGTGTGGATAATCGTATTTCAGGACAAACTATAGGACATGTTGGAGGCTGGGTTTTTCTCCTAGTCCCTGGACCAACATTAACTTCTTGCACTCGCCTTCCTTTAGCACAAGTGCTTCCTGCTGTCACCTGCCCCCTACTACCACCAAAACCAGGGAACAGGAAGCCAGAGAGCCTGCCAAAGCCTCAAGTCAGTTGGCCCCTTCCTGCCTGTCACAGGGCTGAGAAGACAGGCTCCAGGGAGTGAATTCCTCAAGGCTGAGCACGCCTTGTGTTGGCCACTGTCTTGGAAAAACAAGACTGTCACTTCTCAGTCCTGACCAAAAGAGCCAATCACCATGGGTAGAGGGAGCGAATGGGTTAGTGTGATCCAGCATCATACAGCTGAATGCCTGCTCTCTGATCCTCCACTGCCAAACAGAAGTGATACCACTGCTCAAATTAGACCTTCAGAAAGCCATCTCTGTGGGGGAAGGTCTGCTTTCTACACACCCCAAGCCCAAAGGCACTAAACCTTCCCTCCATTAAACTAACCCAAACAATTAACAGTCACAGATCTCATCATGATAACAGATTCACATCAGAATTCCCTGGAACCTGGTGCGTATCACTATGAGACATTGGCAGGTCAGTGTTAATGAATAATTCAGAGACAGGCCCAGGTTAAGGGAACTCATACTGGTTGGATTACTGCGAGGAAGCATCAGAGAAGCCAGAGGCAACAGGGGAGCAGTGGGTGGTTTGCAGGAGAAAGTTACAATAGTGAACTTTCCTTACTTGTCACCATATGCATCCAGGAAAATCAGCCATTCTCACAGTAATTGGTAATTCCATGAACTTTAGAAGCTACTCAGGCAATCATGTGTCACTGTTGACTGTCCTAAATACCTCTGAAGCTGGGAGATTCCTTTGACGCTGGTTAAACATTACCTAACACATGCTGTACAAGTGTGACAGGAAAATCTTGGACGTGGGTGACAGCATATGAGTTATAGTGTCCTCTCTAGTGACTGATGTTGTGTGAGTTCTGCTTCTTTAGATTAAAAGCATTCAACATTATACATTCTAATACTTACTTGCTTATATAAAATATTCCTAGCTCTCTTTCCCTTTTCCATAACTTTCTACCAGCCACAGACAGAAATATTATATATAATATATATAATTATATGTATTATATAATTATATGTATTATATAATACACATACACATATATAATTTTTATTTCCTTCACTAAACTGTAGGATGCATGACTTTAATCCCCATAAATGACCATGGTTATTTCCTGACCACTGCTGAATGGACACAATAATAGGCTTCCTCAAAACCCCTCAGGAAGTCCAAAGGAGCCATCATGTCATAAACTGTAAGGTTCTGAGTGACTTTAAGATGTGGTCATTGCATAAAATCTTTGTTCGCCTATTCCATGAAACTCAGGGAACCATGAAAGCTGATATAGATGGCTACCTTCCAAGTCACCAGAAGGAAACCCCCCACATGAAAAATATTCCCTTCTCTTCAGCTGAAAACAGATTCTCTAATATTGATCTTATAAATTACAAAAACCCTCAAGTATTTGCTTAAATAGCTTGTCTGCAGATAGAGAATTTTATTTCTCTACCTTGACACCCTGTTTCACTTCATTTTCCTACATCCGCCATCTAAAACATCAAGCTTGATGATGGACAGAAATAAAAACAGTAGACATCTCTGTTGTATTTTTAACTTTAAAGGAGCAAACTTTAAGGGTGATGTTCCTCAGCCCATTTGTTAGATTTTCTTAGTCAGGCTAAGAAATAGGACTTTCTTTCCCAGCTGTATTAAGCATTTAATGTATTGAATCCTTCTCTGCATCTATTGAGTTATGCGTCTGATTCTTCTCTTTGAATTTGTTACTGTGGTGAGTTACTCCGTAGATTTCCTATTGTTAATATTTCTCTGCACTTCTAGGGAACATCAAACCTCTCCTTGATCGCAATGGACTTTTTAAAGTACCAAATAGCAAGCTTTAGTTTCCTTATATTCTATGAAATTTGCATTTATATTTATAAATAAGAGTTTGAATTCAATGACTCTTTCTTGTCTTTTTTTTTTTTTTTGCTTTGTTTTGCTATTCAAGTTAAGATAGTTTTCTGAATTGACCAGGACTGTCTCCTTTACCTGCTTTTCCATGGAAAAGTGTTTAAAAGATGAATAATGAGTGCCAAATTCTTCCTCTGATGAGTCAAGTGTTTTAAACATTTCTGTGGCATCAAACTTATTAGTTCTAATGTTAAAATGTCATTGTAAATGGTATTTAATGATCTATCAAATTCTAATAAAATAAACTCCTAGGAGCTGGGAATGTAGCTCAGCGGGAGCACCCACTGCTTGGCAGGTGCAAGGCCTTGAGTTCAACTCCCAGGAAAGAAGAGAAAGAATCTCTCATTTGATGTTATGTTTGTTGATTTGTGTTTGTAGTGCTTAATAATTCTTATGTGTTCCAGATGGCTTGTTATTTTCGTCATTAAAAATAAAATCTTTCAGCTCTTAATAATTATGCATTAAAACATATTTATCTAGAATGTATGGTAGATATTGTGAAACAGAAAATATTCAAAGGGAAAATATTCAAAGGGGTAAGTAACAAGGGGAAAGAAAAAACATGATGTTAAAAAAGGAAACAAAACCTGGGTATCTAGGGCAGGGGGAGTAATAGGGTGGGTAGGCAAATGGAAAAAAATGAGATTTAAGTCGTGTCATATACAAACTCTCAATACTGAGTGTGATTACAATGTATATATAAAAGGTACCAATAAAGAATTCAATTAAAAAACTTGTGATTAACTGACAGTAGTATAATACCAAATTTCATTTTTATAATTTGTAAATACTTTTTCTTAAAAATTTTCTATGTTCTCATTTTTTAGTTATTAAATAATGGATTCTTTCATCTTAATTTGAAATTTTCTGCCTTTTAAATAGCTTAATCTCTATATTTATTGTGATCAGTAAAATATATGGACTTTGTGTGTTTCCTGTTTTTCATGTCACTTGTCAGATTATTTTTCTAACTTTCCTTCTTTCTCCAACTATTGAATGTATATATGTGTCTTTTTTGACTTTTTAATATAGATACTGATTAAAGCTTAATTTTAATTAATATCCCTTATTTGCCAATGTTTAAATTCAATCCACTTCCTTTTTTTTTTTTTTCTTTTTTTTGAGACAGGGTCTCACTTTGTACTTCAGGTTGGCTCTGAGCTCACTATGTAGTCCAGGCGAGCCTCGAACTCAGCAATCCTCCTGCCTCTGCCTCCCGAATGCTGGGATGACAGGCATGAGCCACCACACCCAGCACTGTGGTATGTGGTATTGATGGCTGGTGGGCGTGAGTCACCACGCCCAGCATCATATGGGGTTACCGGGGATTGAACTCAGGATCTTGTGCTTGTGAGGCAGGCGCCAGAACCACTGAGCTAACCCTCCGGCCCAATCCACTTCCTTTTTAATATTATTCTACATTAATTCCACTTGGTTTTAAAGTGTCTCAAAATAGCCTCTCGTTTTGGTTATTGTTTATACACCCCATAGTTACTCTGGTTTACTAACATGCTGACTTTATTCTATATTATCGTTTGTCTTTCTGGCCTTATTCTCCAATAGGTTTCATTTTTCTGAGGTTTATTTTTCAGTAGCTTTTTCAGTGAATGTTTATGATTAGTAAACTCAGTTTTCCTTTGTACTAAAATAACTTTATTTCATCATATGTTTTGATGACATTTTGCACCTACTATTCTATTTTATCCTAGCGCCAATTGCTGCTGGAGTACGTTATGACTCCCAACATTTTCCTTGTGGGTATTCTTTTCTCCCTGGTACCAGCACATCTTATTTTGCCTTGTTTTTATAGTTTCACTATAAAATTCATCTTCCTTGGGATTTCTTGCACAATTTTAATACGAGGACTCATATTTTTCCATTCTGGAAAAATTATAAAAATTAGCCTTTAAATATTAATCCCTATCATTCCTATTTTTTTTCAAACAGATGATTATTAAATTTTTCATTCTAACATCTGCAACTATAATACATCTCTAAGCATTCTTTCCTGCACTGTGGTTATTCTAGTCAGACCTTTTTCTTTTCATTAATCTCATTAGTTACTTTTGTCTGTATGTATTAGGGTTAACTTAGCATAAAAAGCCCAAGATCCGTCTGATGGTTCTTGTGTTTGGGACCCAGGAGGCATTGTAGCTCAGGTCCTCCCTCTATTTTGACATGAATATTCTTTATATGTCACTATGGATTTTCTTCTTTTGAGTTTAGTAATATATTTAACTTCCTTGTAACTTAGTGCTTACTGCATTAAAAAACTCTTTCACTTAGATCTCCACTGTCTTCAAACTGGAGTCTGGTAGCAGTTAGGAGAGGGCCGCTAGGTTTCTAGTACTAGTATGTGCAGAGAAATATCACTTGCAGTACCCCTGGAGCTGTGACCAGCTGTGAACATCAGTGTCGAGCCTAAGTTTCTACTATAAGCCTCCAGTTGGCCAATTATTTTTCTGGTCCCTGTTACACAGTTGACAGATCTTAAAAGTTTCCCCCCTTAATGTTAAGAAATTTCAAATTTTCTGGATGCTTGTGTAGAAATAATATGAATTCCTAAGTTAGAATCTTGGACATTTATGACATCAAATGTGTGTGATGCTGAAAAGTTCAGCTAAGTCCTCTGAGGTGTAGTCTCTTCAGATAGTATTTAAGATAAAAATGTCTTCTTTGGAGTTGGGATATTGCTTAGTGGAAGAAAGCTTGCCTAGAATGCGTGAGGCCCTTGATTCAATCCCAAGCACTAGAAAAAATAGTGTATAGTAAAGGAATACATTTATCATAGAGGAAGTGATTTGCTTTATTCAGTTTGTATAATTATTTAGAATATACCCTGGAAAGATATTATATTTATGCTACTATTTGCATTTCTTATATACAACTAGCTGTCAATTTTAAGACACATGATTAGAATTGTCAGATTTAGTGAGTAAAAAGAGAGGGGGCTCTCAGTTAAATTTGAATTTCAGATAAAGAATAAATTTTACTATATGTATGTTCAATGTATGTTCCATGTAATATTTGCTACTTCTTCATACTAAAACTAATTATTGTTTCTTTGAGAATCCAATTAAACTGAGCATCATGCCTTTCATTAATCAAAACGAAACTATATCCAAACTATTCTATAACCTAGAGCAGTGAGGACCATTTGTGAAAGATCTCCTAGGCTCCATTTGTCAGAAGGATAAATTTGGTGATATTTTTTCATATGGAATCTCTACTCAAGGCGAAAGGGACGTTTAAATCAAAGGGCTTAATCCTACCACTGAAGTCTAAGCATTGCTCTTATGTGATGTGTCTGTCCTTCCTTGGATTTAATTAGCCATGTCTGTAGGGCCAATGGCAGAGTAAGGGCCTGAGTTCTATCCCTGGTACCACAAATAAATAAATAAATAAAACTTTTTAAAAAGAAGATGCTGTTAAGCCTGAACACATGGTACTTTAAGAAATCAGTCCTTTAGTGAAGGACATTTTCTTGTCTATGCTTTTCTGTCTGCTCTTTTACCTCCAGAGTTTACTTTAAACCACACTAAGTTACTCATCGGCTGGAGGGCCCTGAACAAAACATTTTCTATCTCAAGGGTCCGTTTCCCATCAGAAAATCTAGCTAATCCATTGCCACACACTCCAGGGCCACAGTGGAAACAACAGTGGTTTTCAAAACACAAAGGCAAAAACCGGGCCATATACTCGGAGAAGAGGTGAAGAGAAAGTCTGTGCTTCTGAAGGACCATGAAGTGGTTCTTCCCGATGGAAATGGGGCTGCTTTGTCGAGCAAGTCTTCACCAGCAAGGGCCCACGTCAGGTCCTGAACCCTAGACAGAAACTCTCCATTTCCCCCATTTTCTGTCTCTACTTTATCACAGGAAGTGCCTCCTCCTTCAAGCCCAAGACTAGAAAGGTGCTATTATACTCAGATAAACAAGGAAGACGGATGTCACCCTATCGGTTTTTTCTGTTTCTCATACATGCGTAGCCAAGGTCCCTGGGGAATTGTTACCCACTGCTAAGAACAAATTAAATTCCAGAGAGAAACCATTTACTACTTGCTAATTTCTCTTCTGTTCTCTCACTTTCAGGACCAGGGACTATCAATACTAAATTTAATCATAAAATTGAATACAGCTCAGTTGAGAAAACATAGCCCAGAAGAGGGGTAGGGGGCACAACTGAGCTAAAGAAGGAAGAGAAAAATGGAAACTAGAAAAAAATAATTTTTTTTCTGTGAAATGCTGTTTTAGAGTCCAGGATGGATTTACATAGAATTATCTTACATTCCGTAGCAATTTATCCTTGAAAAGCTATAAATACTGAAATGCTTAGAAAACAGATCCATGTATCTCCGGCTGCCATTAAAATTAAAGCACCGCACGTTCATAGTTTCTGTCTTTGCAATGGCTCCTGCCACCCTGCATGTCTCTACCATAGTATTTAAAGCAAATCTCCATAAAATCAAGACTGCATTTATAGTGAGATGACTCATCATCCCTGCCTTTCAACCTCCCAGCGTTTTCCACCCCCAGACGCAGTGGCATGAAGTGGGAAGAGAGAATTTGATCCAAATTACTTTCTCATCTTGTGCCTCTGAGGCCCCTGTGCAGAAAGGAATAATAGTACCTATCTATAGATTAGTTGTTGCTGTTATATCCTCCCCCAGAATGCCATAATTCCCTTCCTCACTCTCGTCAGTTTCATAAAGGAGTAGGTGAAGATCCATGTTTGCCATGATCTATAATCTTGAGACAAAGGATTGTATCTGTCACTTCCATCACCATTTCTATCACACTTATCACGAGGTTTGGCATTTGGGGCAAGGTAATTAAATGTAGCTATTATCGGTATTCGTGTCTGGCCTAGGATCACAAATTCTGTCATTTCTCATTATTCATGGTAGTCGGGTTCTACAAAGTCACTGCAGACACTGAGTTAGCAAACAGTGGTTTAAGCCTCCTAGAAGAGGTACAAGGTTAGATTCCTGTGAGCCTCTCTGGTCACAGTTTTTGTGAACTGAGCAGTACACCCTTTATTCTGTGGGCTTTTATTTAAAGACAACTTACTCATATTCATTAATATTGAACTTATGGCCACTTCATATCTCTCTCACCCTTCAACTTCGGGCCTGTTTAAATTTTGGCTTCTGCATGAAATGTTTCCTCCTCCCTTACTAATCTTCCCCTTTCCTCATATATTTAGCTCTTCCACTTCTTCATATCTCCTCCCTTTTAGAGACTTAAATTCACAGAGAAATAATTCTTTTTTTTTTTTTTTTTTTTGAGACATGGTCTCGCTTTGTAGTTCAGGCTGGCCCTGAGCTCACTGTGGAGCCCAGGCAAGCCGCCGCGAACCCAGCAATCCTCCTGTCTCTGCCTCCCGCGTGCTGGGATTACAGGCGTGAACCACCACGTCCGGCATTATGGTATGCGGTGTTGATTGCTGGTGGGCGTGTCTCCACGCTCAGCATTCTATGTGGTTACCGGGGATCGAACTCAGGACCTTGCGCTTGCGAGGCAGACGCCGGAACCACTGAGCTAACCCTCCGGCCTGAGAAATAATTCTTGTCTCTCATAAACTATGCTTTGTAACCATATGTTAGCAGTCATTACAGAGTTAGATCTGTTATTTACTTCAGTCAGCTTGTACTATATTTATGCCAGAAGTGAATTATTTTTTATGTCCGAAACCCCAGTAGTTCCAGCACTGATATTAACGTGTAAGTGATCAATAGTTGCTTTTTATAAATGAATTCAATTGATTTTTCTCTTAGGGCTGAAAGTAGGATATGGAAAGCAAAGATCTTCAGAATTTCATTTGGCCTGATTTCTCCAGCCAGCTATCTCCTCTCAGCATAGTTAAGTGTGCCAGTAAGCCTGCGCCCCGACTTTGCTCCACCTCTTCCCTGAGGCCTCTCAACTCTGGAGACAGGAATCAAATTGCTGACATGCCATGGAAACTGAGCCTGTCCTTTATAAACCATGAAATCAACCTAATAAGGAAGTTCCTTCCTTATTAGAAATTCCTGCTAAACCAGATCTCTTGGCTGAAAAATAAATCCTTTCTCACTGGATGGAATAAATTCAGGACTTAAGGCTGGCCAGGTAAAATGCCCTGTCTCAGTCTTTCACTTGATAAATGTCAACACTGCTCCCAGGTCTTGGATGGTGAGCTCAGCCTCGTGAGCATTGCGCCTTTGGCCTCCAGGGGGCGCTGGCCTGTGGGACAGAGGAAGGCTTTCCTCAGAAAGTTTGAGCAGGAACCCTGTAAAGAGTCAAGAAATCACAAGGTAGCAGAAGTCTAGTCCCTCCTCTCTAATCTATATTTCTCTGAACTGTGGGAGCATCTGAGATATTTGTATTCTTATCTGTTTTCCACTCGCTTGACAAGGAGATGAGGAAGTGAAATAGGAGAAATGGTGAAGATGAATATGAACAAGATTAACAAAAGATTTTTCAAAATGGTGGATGACATCACACATAGATTCCTTCGGGTTAATGCGAAATGATCTCCAGAACATTCTATATGGATACATATAATTGAAGAGACTCTCAGACAAAGCAATCAAACCCTCAAGTGTGGAAATTATTCTCACTTCTTTCCATCTGATAAGTCACGTAAGCAACAGTGTAAAGAAAGATATCAACCCGCAGTCGTGTGGTATGCGGAAGGACAGACATCTTGCCTATAGAGCACAAGTAAATCTCAGGAATTCTTCGGGGACTTCTCAGCCCGTTGCCTGACAGGCTCTATTTCTCATGGATCCACTCATTCCCCAGTGCTCACAGACAGAGCATTCCATCTTGTTCCAAGAGACTGAATTCCAAAGAACTACACTCCCAGAAGTTGGGAGATTCAGAGCTAAAAAGAACCTTAATCATTAATGTAGTTTTAAGACTTTCATGCTCTATTGACTGAGCTAGCTGAGTATTTTAGTCTAGCTTTAAAAGTAAACCTTTGCACATGTAAAGGTTGAGTCTCACAGAAGACAATTATGAAACACCCAAAGGCACAAATCAGGGTTATTATAGCTCAGATATCCCAACCACACAAACTCACCTTTTCTCCCTCACACCACCTCCCACCATGTGAGTGTACAAGATTATTCCTGTGGGCCACATTCGCCCTGCTTTGCTCCTTACTCTACCCCCCGGGCTGTGTCTGCTTTCCTGAGGTCGGAAACCTGAAACCTACCTTCCTCAGAATCATATCCAGTGAAGTTTAGTACTAGCTAGAGAATGCCAAGCAGAAACAGAAACTCTCAAGGTCCCCCTGGCAGCAATGGGCAGTTGTATGGCGGATGTAGACTTCGGAAGAGCGCGATGTGACACTATTCACGTGTCCATGTGCACATCCTACCACTGGGTGCTGCAGCAGTGGAAAAAGTGATGGTTTTCTGCAGTCCCTTAAATTCCTTGATTTCCAGAACCCCAAGATGAGGAGCAACTCTGACCTGTCAGCCTCAGTTTGCAATTTCTTATATTAAATCTCCTCCTACTTGAAGTATCCAGGGTTATTCCCGATCTTGGGCCCCACCTCTTTCTGCAAAGGTGTCTCTGAACTGTCAGTCACGCTGGCAGCTCTCAAAGGCCATTTCACGGTGCAGAACTTGTCTCGGGTGATGGTCAAACAATTCTTTCAGGAAGAACTGCTCTTAAAAATCACAGAGCCTCGCCGGGCGTGGTGGCTCACACTTGTAATCCCAGCACTCGGGAGGCAGAGACAGGAGGATTGCTGAGTTCGCGGCGGCTTGCCTGGGCACCATAGTGAGCTCAGGGCCAGCCTGAACTACAAAGCGAGACCCTGTCTCCAAAAAACAAACAAACAAAACAGAAAAATCATAGAGCCTCTTTGACAAGGTCCAGATCTTACTGCTGAGACACATGACACCCAGTGTTTCACAGAACCATTTCCTTAATGTGCAGCATGTCACTAATGGAGAGGTCATAATGTGAGAGCGCAAACACATAGACAAGAAATTGTGAAGTTTGTGAGTCTGGGAAACATCTAGAGGCTGTCTTCCATACAATGTTTTAAAATGCATAAAATGAAATGTACTTTTTTCCAAGGGAAACAGCTACATTTAAATACAGTTCTCAAAATACTGAAAATCAGAAATTCTATATAAATGTGTGAATATATATTCTTAACTCAAGAAGCAGCAATATTGGATTACATTACATACATAGTAACTATCATAATATCTTTTTTAACTATCATAATTTCAAGTAGTGATGCTCAAGGAAAAAATTTTGATATAACTTCAACAATCATAGCACAGCAGGGTTTATAGTGGTAATAGGCACCATTAGCCTTGATTTGTTACTCATATTTGCAGGGGAAAGGAATGATAAATCTCAATTAGGGGTTAGTGGACATAATGTGTTTTTTTTGTTGTTGTTGTTTTTGTTTTTGTTTTGAGGCAGGGGCTCGTTTTGTAGTTCTGGTTGGCTCTGAACTCGCTATGCATCCCAGGCAAGCCCTGAACTCAGAAATCCTCCTGCTTCTGCCTCCCAAGTGCTGGGATTACAGGTGTGAGGCACCATGCCCAGTGTTGTGGTCACGCCCAGTATTGTTGTATGTGGTTATCGGGGATTGAATCAGGGACCTTGCGTTTGCTAGGCAGACACTGGAACCACTGAGCTAAATCTCCATCCCCAATAATGTTAAATTTTTTTTCTCTGCAAACCCATGAACCTAAAGTTAAGCACGCTTGTGGAGGGGATTGTAGAGGATCCTTTCTTATGTCCCAGTGTGCTTGGAGGCTGGAATTTGCTCTAGACATTTTTTTTTTTCTTTTTGAGACAGGGTCTCACTTTGTAGTTCAGGCTGGCCCTGAGCTCACTATGGTGCCCAGGCAAGCCTCGAACTCAGCAGTCCTCCTGCCTCTGCTTCCCGAGTGCTGGGATTACAGGCGTGAGCCACCACGTCCGGCATTGTGGTATGCGGCGTTGATTGTTGGTGGGCGTGTCTCCACATCCAGCATTCTATGTGGTTACCGGGGATCGAACTCAGGACCTTGCGCTTGCGAGGCAGGTGCTGGAACCACTGAGCTAACCCCCCGGCCCTGCTCTAGACCTTTTTACCACAATGGAAACTCATCTGCAATCCACAGTCTATAATGTGTGTTTGCAATATTCTTGGAGGGAAAAAAAAAATACTCATGTACGATAACTGTCTTTCCTACAGATTATTTAGAGAAAAGTCACATACTGAACAAGCCATTCTCCAGTGTCGGCACTGTCTGAGGTAACAGACCCGGAAAGGGTGGCCCTCTTCACTGATAGGCAAGACAAGCAAGAGGAAAAGAGGAAAGGCGTTTCTGTCTTCAGCATGTGATATAGTCATTGTTGAGCTTTTCCAAAAATGGAGGTTAAAAAATTTTTTTTAAATATTGCCTATTCCCCATTTTGAAAGGAGGTTGCCACATTTGATGTAAATATTAATCCTGACCTCTCTTCACCCTAAAAAAGCATCAGCACAGTGGTAATCCTTAAAAGTGAAGGAAAGAAAATCAATTTCACTCCTATGCTGTGAATAATATGCTAGAAGTCTTGGTTCCTTTGAACAACAGAAATTTGCTTGAATATTTAAGCGAGCATTTGTTCTTCTGAAACAAAATGTTCAGCCCTAGTGGTTGCCACAGCAACTGCCTAAGCTAAAAATACAGAATTTGCCATAAGAAGAAAAAATATGTACCAAGCAGGGAAGGGAAGAGAAAATGGAAAATCTCCCAAAAGAAAATAATTGACAGGAATCAGCCTGCAAAGACAAGAAAGAAGCTATCTGGTGGAAAGCCTTTTCCCACAGGCAATGTCCTTGGGCAGAAACCTGTATCTTCTCTATTTCAACATATTAATTCTCCATCCTACTTTCCTACAGCTCTACACACACACACACACACACACACACACACACACAATCCCACCCACTCTCGCTGTGGGCAGCCCACCCCTCTGAAGAACCTCCTAGTCCATACACAGTACAGATATAGCTATACTATGGAGTCCATCTCTGTGGACTCTACCACACACCAATGCTGACCCTCTTCTCATTGTTCTCTAGTTTGGCCTGGCATTTAGGTTACCCTCCTGTTAAGAGGCCGAGTGAGTAGTTACCCTCTAAATGCGGTCTTCACTGTCCCACACCCTCACATCCCTCACACTGTCACACACCCTCACAACTCCATAGCTTTGGTTAATGCTGCGCCACCACTTGGAAATATATGCTTTGGTCTAGTCTGTTCTTCATCTCCATGTGGATTACTTTAAAGGATAGGTGATTTCTGCAGCTACACTGGGTCTCAGAACCCTCCTTTCTCTGAGATGTTCTTTCAAAGACAGCTGATACCACAATATTGTGTGTGTGTGTGTGTCTGTGTGTGTCTGTGTGTGTGAATTTACTTAGCCTAGATTTCTGGGTCCTAGGAGCAAGGATTTCCAAGAGTCTTCTACTCTGCTCCCTAAGGTGCCCAGTGCAGCACTTAAAGCAGATATATTGATAAAATTTGTTCTACCACTGTGAGAAAGAAGAGGAAAGGCTGAATTATGAGACAGCCTTTGCACCACAGAAAGGCTTCAGGTCAAGGCACTGGGATACAGCAACAGTAGGAACTTCTTCAACTTTTTTGTTTTTTGTTTTTTGGTACTTGAGATCGAACTTCTAGCCCTTTTGCTTCCTAAGTAGGCTCAGTACCACTTAAGCTAAATTCCTGGCCTGCAACTCCTTGATTAAAAAGACAGTCCTCTATATGGGTGCCTTTGCACAAGAATACCACACCCACTCAAACCTAAAGAAATGTCATTCACCCACCACATACTGCTTTTATCTAAGGTACAACATAGTAGAATGAAACTGATTTAATAATAATATCATATTCCAAATACTCTGGAGGACTTTAAATCATGATTCTACGCTGCAGCAGAAAGACAAAAGATTTGGAACCAGAAGAGCCAGTCCCGCTGCCCAAGGGCTTTCAGAGACTATGGACAAATGCGTGGATCTCTAGTTCCTCATTTGGACAAAGGGGTTATATTGCTGTCTTCTTCTTATGGTTATTCAGTGGACCAAATGGATGAGGGTGTTATGCTTTGAAAAAAACACAGCCTGCTGTGCAAATGGTGGGTGTCACCGTGAGCTAACTCTCTCCAACAATTAAAACCAAAAATGCATTCCTCTTAATTTTCCAAACCTGTTTTCATTCCTATTTGTTTTAGGTTCATTTTAGTTCTCTAAATTCTCTTAACTCCCCTTAAATGAACAGAACTAATTTACATGATTGACTGTCACAGGCACTGTGCCAGGCAACGATGCTTGATATCTTTGCAACTCAACTCTGCAGCTCAAGACCAGGCCAAACTAGAGGCAAAAGCATTGAGAAAAGGATTAGCTTTGGGGACAGTGTAGCAGAGAGCCAAGCCTTTCTAGCTCTACTGTAGTACTGACACAGACGATTCTCTGCACCAACAACGGTACAGTATATAAACTAGTTATGTCTGGTATTTGCATAGAGCTCCTTGGACACAGACCATTCCCACATTCACACCCCGTGAGGCAGCAACTCCCTCCTGTGCCACCAGCCTGGACTTTTTTTTTTTTGAGACAGGGTCTCGCTTTGTAGTTCAGGCTGGCCCTGAGCTCACTATGTAGCCCAGGCAAGCCTAGAACTCAGCAATCCTCCTGTCTCTCCCTCCCGAGTGCTGGGATGACAGGTGTGAGTCACCATGCCCAGCATTCTATGTGGTTACCAGGATTGAACTCAGGACCTTGCACTTGCGAGGCAGGCGCCGGAACCACTGAGCTAAATCTCCGGCCCAGCCCTGGACTTCTCGGTTAGGGAGAGTGTTAGTCCGAGGAAGCTGTGGTGGAATGGAAAAGAACTGAAAAGGAAAATGGGCTGTCCTCCAGCACTCCTTCCGAGATGCCCATCTCCTCTTTGCAGATGAACCCAACAAATGTGTCCTCAGCTGCAAGATAAAACTGCCCCCAAACCCTGCCCAAGCACCAAATAACAGCCTTCCTGCTGTGTCACAGATGCCTGTCACACGCCCGTTCTGCAGTGACAACAGCTCTCATGTGGCGCTGAGGAGGATGCTGAGAGATGCTGGGTGGAAGCAGATGCTGCCCTCGAATTCGCCACCTCTCACGCCTCCCTGGCACTTGAATTGGATCAGACTCCTTAGAAAGTTTCAACTCCTTGAGCCACAGTGAATTTGCATGCAAAGTTTTATTTCTATTATCCCTTTAGAAAAGAGACCCCACTATATTAGCGCACTTTGGCTCTTTCTGCTACCTATAGAATACAGGGCCTGCGATTAGCTCAGTGGTTCTGGCGCCTGCCTCGCAAGCACAAGGTCCTGAGTTCGATCCCCGGTAATCACATAGAATGCTGGGTGTGGTGACTCACACCTGTCATCCCACTACTCTGGAGGCAAAGGCAGGAGGATTGCTGAGTTCGAGGTTTACCTGGGTTTACATAGTGAGCTCAGTGCCAGCCTGAACTACGAAACGAGACCCTGTCTCAAAAAAAAAAAAAAAAAAAAGAATGTACATAATTATCAATCAGCAAGCTGAAAGAATTCACTTAAGGCATCCTACACAAATGCCCTAAAATAGTCCACGTTCTGTCTCCAAGAGTCTAATTCACACTGAGAGCTCGAGAAGGATTGGAATTGCATTTCTGTATTTTAAGTTATCTAACCCATTCCAATCTCAAAAGGCCTCAGGAATATTGGTTGGCTCAGAAATAAGCCTGAAAAATCCAGGCATAGTAAAATTGTTGTTTCCTCATTTATTCTTTTGTTTCCTAAGCATTACTGAGACAACCTTCTACTTGTGATAACATTATGTTCAGCTCTAGAGACCCGGGGAGTGAGGGAGGAGACGGGGATGCTACTGTCAGAAGTGAGCCATAAAGTCAGGTAGTACTTTGTGGAGAAGCTTTTATGCTCTAAAGTTATATGGGCTTAGGTTTGAAACTCAACTTTGCAGCTCTTTCACTGTCTAGGTTTGAGCAAATTGTATAACCTCTTTGAGTTTCAGTGGAGGTCTCCGGAGCTGTGAGAGGAATCATTCAGTACGGGACAACAAAGAGGATGTTTCAGATAAATGTTGGAGGAAGTAAAGTGCTATCCAGATGAAGATGTGTACATTGGTACAGATAAGAGGAAGCTGTTCTAGGCAAGGAAACAGCAAAAGCACCTGGAAGACGGAATGAGATTAATATGTCCACCTCACTGGTGGTAAAGGCAAAGACTAGATTTGGGAAGGAGCAGGGATTGGGG
Organism: Thryonomys swinderianus; assembly: GCA_004025085.1. Classification (NCBI taxonomy): domain Eukaryota; kingdom Metazoa; phylum Chordata; class Mammalia; order Rodentia; family Thryonomyidae; genus Thryonomys; species Thryonomys swinderianus. The sequence continues at coordinate 24,784 of PVIC010007484.1, read as the reverse complement.
ATAAATGTACATGGAGTTAGGTTGTGGAGACCATGTAGACTAGTATAAGGAGACTGGGGTTCACCTTGCATACCTTATGTTCGCCTCATGTTTATGAAAAACATAAAAGATGCTAATGCAGATAGATTTACATTTTAGATAGAGTATCTATTTACAGGTTAGAGGATCAACTCAAAGGGGCCAGGTGGCAGGACTGAGAGAAGGCTTTTAAGAACTTCAAGACCCAAACAGGGTAAAAGTGAGATCCCCACGGTGACTACAGGCCTATCATATTGAAACTGCTGAAAACTAGAGACTAACAAAAATTTTAAGGTAGAGAATAAATACTTAATACTTCTGAAAAGGCAACAATAAAACTGTTGGCTGACTTCCCCACAAAAAACATTAGGTGCCGTTTCTGAAGTACTAAAAGAAAATAATTGCTAATCTAGAATTCTGAGTCTAGTAAATACATCCTTCACAATAAAGGTCAAATAAAAACATCTAGATTTTCCTGCCTCTGTTTACAAGTCTTAGACTGTGTGAGGCCAGGATATGTGCCTAAAAATAAGTGATTAAATAAATTCTTCAGGATTAAGAGATATTGTACCAGGGAATATGTACTAAAAGTGTAAGAAGAAATGAAGAAAAATACAAAAATAAAATAAGCAGGTGAATATTGATAATAGCAAATAATAAATACCATGGCATATAGAATTTTAAATATATATATATCTAAAATAATAACATCAATATCATGAAAGGAAGACAGATCAAAGATTAAGAGATGACAAAAAAATTCTAAAAGTCAGTCTGTGATAACTACATACTCACACCCACCAGCAATCAGTACCATATTAAATCATTAACGTAAACTATTCACAATGAGTGGTAAAATGTCAGCAGGTTCATCAGCTGTAGCAAATACAGCATTCTAATATAAGATTTTCACAGTGGAGGAAGGTATGTGTATATAGGGATAAGACATGAAAACTCTGTGTTTTCACTCAATTTTATCCTGAGCAAAAAGTGTTCTAAAAATTAAAGTTTACAAATGAAAGTCTTATATAAACTCTTTAAGAAAGAGTGTGACATTTCCTAAATCTTTCATTTTCTTAATATGTTCTCATATTGAGAAATATGATTTGTAAGTCAATTCTGAATTTAGATATGAATACTCTAAAGTACTATTAAAAACTATGTAAAATTGTATTTTACATCCAATTTATAATTAATCCTGAAAAGAAAGAAAATTTGATTTAATAGTTAGAAATCAATCAATTTGGTTCTCACCATTAATAGAAAAAAGAAAATGTTAAAATTATCACAATAGATGCCAAAATATTATTTAACAAAATTCACTAGCTCAGAAATTTCTTTATCTGATAAAAGGCATGTATTAAACATTTTTAAATATGATACTGGCAAGATGTTGAAACTCAAAAGAGTTTGCAGTCACCATTTCAATATTGTATTTGATGCTTTCATTTATAGACAAGAAAAAGAAATAAGGGGAAAAGGCAAAGAGAGGGTAAAAGCATTGCTTTTCAAAAACAACAGTATTGGGTATATAGAAGACTCAGAATCTCTGATAAAAAGCTAAAAACTAATTCAGCAAGTTTACTAAAATATTAATATACAAAAATACATTTAATTTCTGTGGTACATGCTGTTAGAAACCAAGACTTATTAAAAACAGAAAAACCAACAGACAGCAAAAACCTGAGGATAAATCCATGTTGCCAAATATGATAATAGAAGACTTGCATTCAAAGGGACACAGCATATTCATAGATTAGAAAATGCAATATTGTAAAGATGTACAGTTCCCCCAAACTAATTGATACAGATTTAGTACAACCTCAAGTAAAATTAAAATTTAGCAGTGTGCATGAATTGACAAGCTGATTTTACACTCTCTGTGCAACTTCAGAGAGCCAAAAATGACCAAAATAAACACAAAGAACAAATTTCCAATACTTATACAATGCCAAACTGAAACATTGGAAATATACTTCTAATTTTTATAATTTATTGTACGATAGTAATCTTTTTTTGTATGATAGTAATCTTTAAGGCTTAAAAGTAAAAATCAGGAAGAAAAAAGATTAGGAAAGATACCTGCTTTTAGCAATTTAAGTTGAGTTACCTGTAAGGGAACCAAGTTCAGGAGGGGGAAGTATAATCAGTCTGCTGGAGGTTGAAATATTAATCTATCATAAAATATACAAGGCAGCTTTTTGAAAACATTATTTTAAAAAAGAGGAAGGTGAGATGTTTTTCTAAGGGCCAGTAGGACCAGGAGAAGTACTTGGTTTCTAGAGTAGAAGAGAGTGAATCAGAATTTTAGGTAGAGTCATTCAAAATGAAACATGCAGAATAAATAAGCAGGAGTCAGGCCTAAAAGGGCATGAGGCTAAGTGTAAATGCTTAAGAAGCAGGAATTCTTCTTTTCTTCTTGAATGGTGGAAAGGAGGAGAAAAAGGTAAACAGATACAGGTTCATCATGAAGTCAAAAGCAAAATGAGATCCTCATATTAGTTAGCCTGAACAGCGAGATAAGCATAAAGAGGGTGTAACAGTTTCTCAGGGAATATGGATTGAAATAATGAGTCACTCAAATTACTAATGCATGAATTAATTAACAGCTCTCCACAGCATAAGGAGCAATGGTGGGTGACAGAGACAAAGAAATGGAAAGCACAGTTGTCCCTGTGCACCAGAGTGGTCTGGGCACCTGTGAGGGTGGAGAACGAGAATATTTAGAAGACCTGGTTAGCTTGTGTATTGGTTCGCTTTATTTTGCAAAACGCACCCGTTTAGGAACAGAAGTGTAACCCACAGAACGGAATCCTGTTTAATGAGACGTGGGGCTCTTCAAGGTAAAAAGATGGGGTGTGAAGTTGCCCAACGTCAGGAAAAAAAGGGGTTGACATGACTGATCATTTGGCCCAAGTATAGTGGTGGGGAGAGGGGAGAAAGGGGACTAGGGGAGAGAGAGGGAGGAAGAGAGAGCTAGAAGCTGTGGTGAAGCCGAAGACTACGAGTGCAGAGGAAGAAGGGAAAGTTACGGGTGGAAGAGGAGAGACGCAGAGTCGGAGGCTGAGGGGCAGCAAACAGGACTAGGCCCTGTGACCTGCTGTGGTGCGACTGAGCAGCGAGAGCATTACACACGCCGAAGTGAGGGGCTGTGATGTTACAGCCAGATACACAAGAGGAGAAGGATTCAAAGTGCCAAGCGGCCCCCACTGAGAGAGCAGAGAGTCCTCTCGTGAGGTGCACTCCAAAGGCGCCCACAGCAAGGGGGGTGAGGAGGTCTGATACCGAGGGGTGAGGAGATGAGGGATGGGCCTGGAACTGACACAGACATTTACTTTTAGGGTGATGGGGAGTCCCACCTGTGATCACGAAAGTCCGCTCTTTCTCCCTCAGTACAGCCCAACCTAGATTCCCAACTTCCCTTGCGAAGGAATGTCCATCTGACTGTACTGTGGCTATGGCAACGTGGTGGGATGATGCGAGTCATTGCCAAAGTGGATCTATAAAAGTCTCCATGTTCTCCACTTCCTGTCGTCATTCCATGGCCCAAAGCAAAAGACCAAGCAGAGGGTTCTGCTCCAGGGACCCAGGAAAGGGAACAGCAAGCCTTTTCTTTTTCTTTTCTTTCTTTCTTTTTTTTTTTTAAGGTAAGATACTAAAAATTCTAGATTTTATAGGACAAGAAGAAAAATCCAGGTGGTTTTCTATACATTTTCTTTGTAAAATTGTACTTGTTCATAAAGTTGTATAGAAAAATGGGCTTCATTTGGTGTATTTTTATATGTGTTTTAAGACTTGGATTATCCTCACCCCATCCAGTACCTGCATCCTCTCCCAGCCGGCTCATTTCCTTTCCCTATGTAATCATTTCAACAGGCACAAAACCTTTTCTAGCTCATGGATCATGTAACAGGCTGACTTGGCCCACAGCCTCCATCTGTTGTGACCAAGGAGACCTGAGTCAGGAGGAGTCCAACGCTCCAGATGACTGTGTGGAACAGACATTCCCCTTCACTCACTGCAGACTGGACTTTATGGAAGTTAGAAATGAGTATCAGGGCCGGAGATTTAGCTCAGTGGTTCCAGCGCCCACCTCGCAAGCGCAAGGCTCTGAGTTCGATCCCGGTAACCACATACAATGCTGGGCGTGGAGACTCACGCCCACCAACAATCAGTGCCACATACCACAGTGCCGGGCGTGGTGGCTCACGCCTGTGATCCCAGCACTGGGGAGGCAGAGTCAGGAGGATTGCTGAGTTCCAGGCTTGCCTGGGCTACATAGTGAGCTCAGGGCCAGCCTGAACTACAACGCGAGACCGTGTCTCAAAAAAAATGAGTATCAGTTTTGCTAAGTCTCTAAAATTCAGGTGCTTGGGCCCCAGTTTGATCCCTTGTACTGCAAAAAATAAAGTAAAATAAAATAAAATACAATAAAATAAAGTAAAATAAAATTCAGGTGTTGCTCATTATAGCAGCCTGATTGGTAGAGATGAGAGATACTTGAAAGGAAAAAAGGTATAGCTGATAGTGTAACACTTATTGAACATTTACTATATGTCAGTCTTTATGCTAAGGGTTTTTATGTTGAAGGTGTTATTGTGTTTAATTTTTACGAAGAAAAACAATATTTATTATTATTATATGCATTTTCCAAATAAAGAAAACAGGAGTTAAGGGAATTTTTCAAGTCATAGAGATAAAAGATGGTGAAATTGGATTCAAACCCAAGTTGCTTCGGCTCCAAAGCTGTTCTCTTTAACAAGAAGACCAGGCTGCCTCTCAGAAGCAGAAGCACTGTGGGAGAATGTACATTGTACCGTTGAATTCTGTTTACTTATTTACCCAGTCATTCCTAATGTATAACTTGTCTAGCACCAAGAACAACCTATGTAAATTTTTATTATTTAGGAAAGCATAAGGAAACTAACCCAAAGTCTCAATTAGGAAACTAATGTACGGTTATAAGCCCTGGAGAAAATTCTTCCCAGAAGCTCGTTACTGCTAAAGTAAATAGATCTTTGAGCAGTAAAATTCCATGCACTGAAGCCGGACAAGTTTTCCTCAGAAGCTAGTCAGTCTTTCTTCTCACAGTTATTTGCTTATTCAGTTTTAAAGCCCACGGCAATATACTGTCAGATGAGTAAAAGGTTTCTGATGTGGACCACGCTATTCAAGATAGAACTTGATAGATCCTCCTGACAGATGACAGCCCGTTTGTACTAATACCACAAAGATACACATCTCCCCTCGCACGGGGAAAATGGCTCCTGCTCTTCCACAGCCATGGGAGGTGATCACCAGATTGAGGGATTATATAATAATTAATATTCACAATATAGCTTGGCCATCAGAAAATGTGAAAACACGCATGGTATTGCCAAAGTAACACACCTGAGAATCAGTGGAATAGATTAGAAGATGCAGAAACAACTCCAGATACGCTAAACCACCTCATCTTTGATAAAGGAGCCAAACATCCCCAGCAGAGGAAAGACAGCCTCTTTAACAAATGGTGCTGGAAAAACTGGGCTTTAACCTGCCAAAGACTAAACCTAGACCCGTCTCTGTCACTGTGTACAAAACTAACATCAAAGTGGATTAGAGACTTAAATGTAAAAAACAGAAGCACTAAACCTGCTGCAAAAACAGTTTAGGTAAAACTCTTGGAGACATTGGGAAAGACTTTATGAACAAACCCTCCATAGCATGAGATCTAGCAGAAGAAATCAACAAATGGGATCTCATCCTATTAAAAAGCTTCCTCACAGCAAAGGAGACCACCAGCAGAGAGAAAAGACAGCCAACAAATTGGGAAAGAATCTTTGCCAGCTGTCTCTCCAACAAAGGCCTACTATCGAGAATATAGAGAGAGTTTAAAAAAATCACTCCCCCCAAATTTAAAGACCCAATTCAAAAATGAGCAGCTGACATGAACAGACACTTTTCAGAGGAAGAAGTAAAAGCTGTCAAGAAGCATATGAAGAAATGCTCAACATCACCAGTCATTCAAGAGATGCAGACAAAAACAACACTAAGATTTCATCTCACTCCACAAAGAATGGCTGCTCTCTCAAATTAGCCAGCAACAAATGCTGGCGAGGCTGTGGAGCAAAAGGAACTCTTTTCCACTGTTGGTAGGAATGTAGGCGGTATAACCTCTATGGAAGTCAGTGTGGAGATTCCTTAAAAAACCAGGATTAGAAGTCCCATTTGACCCTACCATTTCCCTGCTAGGAATATACACAAAAGAATTAAAAGAATCATATCATAGTGAAATAATGTGGACCCAGGTTCATAGCAGTCCATTTTGTGATAGCTCAATCTTGGAAACAACCCAAATGCCCATCAACTGGAGACTGGATAAAGAAGATGTGGTTTTTCTATAAAATGGAGTATTACCCTGCCTTAAAGAATGATAAGTTTCCTGTCATCCCAGCACTCGGGAGGCAGAGACAAGAGGATTGCGGAGTTCGCGGCGGCTTGCCTGGGCACCATAGTGAGCTCAGGGCCAGCCTGAACTACAAAGCGAGACCCTGTCTCAAAAAGCAAAAAAAAAAAAAAAAAAAAAAAAAAAAAAAAAAAAAAAAAAGAATGATAAGTTTGAGTCATTTATATTCAAATAGACATACCTTAAGGACATACTCATAAGTGAAATAAATAGATCACAGATGTGTAAGTATTAGATCTGTTCTCTGGTATGAGAAACTGAAGATGTTAAGTTCTAGAAGGTATGATGGATATTGTGAAATAGAAAATATTCAAAGGAAAATGTGGAGGAGTGAGTAATGAGGAGTAAAGAAAAATTGTGATAATAATTTAAAAAAGGAAAATAAAGCTTATGTATTCAGGAGGTGGGGGTTGTGAGGTAGGTAGGGAAACAGGAAAAAATGAGAATTAAATTATGTCATATACTGGTACAAATTCCCAATATCGAGTATAATCATGGTGTGTATATACAATGTAGATACAATAAAGATAAAAATTAATATTTAGAAGTGTAAAAACACCTCTCTATTTAAGAAAAGTCTATTTTATTGAGTATCCCATTAAACATCATCAACTTAAGCCTAACGTGCTGTAAAATAATAAAGGTACTAATTACCTCAAAAACTCATGAATAAGATATATTTCATCCTCTAAATCCAAGACAAATAAGATTTTGTCACGAAGGTTAGATATTTATTTGCTGACAGACTTTACCTAATGTAACTACTGGTAACGTGATGGTTCTCCTCACTGTCTGAGAAATAATGAAAACAAGTAAAATTGGAGGTGAGAGAATTGTGTACAAAGTCAAACCTATAATTTTGTATTCTTTAAAAGTAAATAAATTTCCCATCATCATGAATTCTGATTATTAAGTTATCATAATAACTTTGAACTTTAGCTGCCCAGAAAACTTGGGTAAACATTATTTTTGAAAGATTCTGGCGAGACAGTTTTCTCAGGCTTGAACATACTAGATAACTGAACTATGTGGGGCAACCAAAAAGATTGAGGACATGCAAATCACTTGGTATTTTAAATTCTTGTGTTAAATGCCTAAACTGTAATGGAATGGGGGAAAAATGAGAATCAATATGTGTCATGTCCTGGTACAAATTCTCAATGTTGATTATGATCATACTGTGTGTGTGTGTGTGTGTGTGTTTATTTATTTATTTATCAGCTATCTCTTGGCTGATAGCTACAGCCTAATGAGGAACACAGAGAATGGTCTAATGCATTTGCCTTTAACAGAAAGAGTTTCTAAAAGTTGGAATTATTTTAAATACAATACTGCTATAAGACTATATGAGTGGTAGTATAATGAGGCAAGTAACATAATGCTAAACTAATGATGAGAAAACCCAACTGACCACACTGGTTCTCCTGTTCCCATTTCTTTGCTTAGCAAAGGAATCGGTTAGTAGATGGAAAAATCTCCGAGGTTCTTTCCAGCCCTTATGTGCTAAAAATTCTGTGCTGCCTAATATCACTCTAATTTTGGTAATTCATGGTGTAGTGCTAGCTTAATTAACCATGTAGAAAACTGTGAGCTCTACAAAAAGTCCAATGTCCCTTAATTCATTTTAAGATTTCAGGTTTCTACTCAATTCTGCTCAATTCAGTCACAAAACTTATCAGTCAACAGAAGTCTTAAATATTATCTAATCCTCTATGTGTTAACATGGGAAGTCTGAGATTTGGGGATATACCCAAGGTTACACGTTGTAGACTAGAACCCAAGTTTCTGATTGCTAACCCCCTTTTCTGTGAAGGTACTTCTTGGCTATGAGGTAGACATAATTTTCTAGATTAAAGCTAGAGGAAATATCAAATGTCCACAAGCTTGTAGAATTGGTATCAGGGGGAAGAAAGCCAATTTATTTATGACTCAGTAGAGGCTTTTTGAAAAATACTAACAAAACATTGTTGAAGAAGTGAAGTGTCTCAAGGGATAAAAAGTTGGCCTCTTTTGTCAACACTGAACTCAATGAAAGAAAACTAAGACTTATGTGTAAGTGTATTTTTGTTGAAGTTTTTCCACTGAGATTAGAAGAGGACTCATTGATTTAGATAAATGAGAACTGACCTCAGTTGACCCAAAAGTTTTGCCCAAAGCACAAAACAAAGCCTCAATCAAACTCTGGTCACAGAAAAAGTTCAGAGAAAGGTCAGTAAGGGGAGAATGGGTAAGGATGGAGGCTGAGAAATAAAAACATTCCTATGATTCTCTTCTTCCTGACCAAAAGTTGCTCTGCCAAATTGTCACGAGAAAGGCTGTTTATGCAGATATCCTAGTCCAGCTAAAGTAAAAAGTGGGAGTCAACTCAACAGATTTTTTTTTAACATGGTGCTCAAAAAAAAAAGTTTAATGAAATTTCCAACTTACAAGCTTCTTAGATAATGAATAGAAGGATAATTTCGCTGTAGTGGGAGGATATGCATGGAGAGAAAAGGTTGCATCTCTTTCCCAGGGAGGAAAGATCTGAAAAATTAGTGTTTAGGATTTAAAAAAGGATCAGCCAAGCCAAAGACAGTGATTGGGCAGACCAGGCCTCTTAGATCTGTTAATCTGTAGGCTTAAAGTAGATCAGAACCTAACCTCTGCTCAGAAAATGGACTTCATTCCTCACATTGGGTTAGACCTTGGTGTTCCCTGACAGAAATGTGAGGAATGTTAAAATTTATCCATGACTGTGAAAACTACGCATAAAAGGTTCTTAAAAATTGTTTTTTATTTTGTTTTTCAAGTTTATGTCATTCAATTCTTATGTCCTTACCATAAGGTGATCTCAGTGAAAGATGGTCAGGTTAAATGGATGGAATTTTCTATTTAATGTGACATACACTATGTTTCACAGGCAAGAACTTTTCCAAGGGCCAAAAAGAAAAAGTGATCTGGGCAGCAGTCACCAAACTTTGGCTTTTGTTAATCCATTTATAATAGGATTTGCATAACCCCAACCTGCTTGGGTACATGAAAATGAAGTCCAAACCAGAGCAAAGAAAAACAGGAAACAGGTCCCCTTGACATTAAATCCTCCCTGCCCACTGTGCTGGCTCCTGTCTATGGATATAACTTACATCTTGGGAGACGAAATGTAGTCATTAAAAGTTCCAACTAGAGAGGAAAGGAAAAAGGCACTTCAGGCCTCTGAAATAATCATATTACCTACTCCCCCCATCCCATTAACTGTGTGAATAATTGTGCTTGTTATATAACAATGATATCAATAGCTTATGAAGTGTGTAATAGGCTATGCTTGGTGCTTTACAAAAAGTCACAGAAAAGTTAATTCAGTCTTTATCTGACTCTAAAATCTTTTTTCCTATATATAGCACAGTTATATCTATATAAAAGATATGCCTATTTAATTCAAGCATCTTCCGTTTGAGATTTTAAAAATACTATTTAGCCAAAAGAATTGCCCCCAAAAGGGAAGAGAGTGTAATCAGTGGGTTACCTGGCACAAATATGTTGAAGTTGAGGTTACCTAATCAGTTAGAAACGAATTGCAGAAGGAAGTCAAACTTTTTTGTTGTTATTTTTTACCAGGGCATAAACTCAAGATCCTATGCTTGTGAAGCAGGCGCCAGAACCACTAAACTAAATCCCCAGCCCCAGAGGTCACACATTTTAACAAGGGCCCGGAAGACTGAACTTCATTTGAGATCCATGAATCCACTGTCTAATAGCTGTAGTGGCTCTAATACGTCAGACTTTGAATTTTTCATATGTTTTCTAATCAATCAGTTTGGAATCATTTTTTTTTTAAAAAAAAAGCACATTCAGGCCATGTGAAGATTCTTTCCCAAATACCTCTAATATTCATTTCTTTTACAAGACTTGCAGTAGGGCTGGGCTCTAGAGAACACAAGAGGCCTCTGTCCACAGCAACACTCATGTATCACTTTCCCACTAAGTCCCAGAGTCTGACTGTGATCATTACTGCTGCTCTGATCCTGGTCCCCTGGCCACTTGCTTTGATCCCTTTTCCTAATTAAGAACCTGATATTTATCATATATTAAAAAACTAGTTACTTCAGGGAACATCAAAGCCATAAGAGATTGAGTCACACAAGATAAATTTCATTCACCCTTGAAAAATGATTACATAGGCCTGGGTGTGCCTCAGGATTTTGGCTAAGGAGCTGTCCATGAAAGTCTGTTAGGGAGGATTTGGGAAGGATTTTCTTACATCAAAAGAGGACTCACATCTGGCAGCTTCATTTTTAGCTCTTAATTGTCACCTCCTTATAAAAGGGCCACTTGGTATCACCCAGGGTAAGAAGGCAAAAAAAAAAATTCCTATAAGTGATGGCAGAAAAATGGTTGGATCCTGCCGGGCGTGGTGGCTCATGCCTGTAATCCCAGCACTCGGGAGGCAGAGGCAGGAGGATTGCTGAGTTCAAGGCTTGCCTGGGCTACATAGTGAGCTCAGGGCCAGCCTGAACTACAAAGTGAGACCCTGTCTCAAAAAAAAAAAATGTAGTGCCTTAAAAATGGTTGGATCCTGAGGCTGTCGTGAGATCACTGAGCTACTGAATTAACCAGATTCCAACTTCTCTGTATCTATACACAGAAGTCCTTAAGAAAGAAAATAAACAGCTTTGTTGTTTATGTCATTTGCCTTTGGGTTTTTAAACTTTCAACCGAAAGCATCCTAACTAATCAATTCAAATAACACATTTATTTTTATTTATTTATTTATTTATTTTTTGCTTTTTGAGACAGGGTCTCGCTTTGTAGTTCAGGCTGGCCCTGAGCTCACTATGGTGCCCAGGCAAGCCTTGAACTCAGCAATCCTCCTGTCTCTGCCTCCCGAGTGCTGGGATTACAGGCATGAGCCACCATGTCCGGCATTGTGGTATGTGGTGTTGATTGTTGGTGGGCGTGTCTCCACGCCCAGCATTATATGTGGTTACCGGGGATCGAACTCAGGACCTCGCACTTGCAAGGCAGGCGCTGGAACCACTGAGCTAACCCTCCGGCCCAACACATTTATTCTTAAGATTTTAAACATTATATTTCTAAAAATCCCATCATATCATAAATGTGAATTTTCTTGGGGAGAGGATAAAATAAAAAATTAATATAAATAATTTGGTGTTGGAATGTAATGAGGGAAAGGAATAAATATGACTCTGAAAGAAAATTAAAGAGCATGTATATAAGGGGTGGGGGGTTGTGGGTGGGTAGGGATATGGGTAAAAATGAGAATTAACTTGTGTCATATACTGGTACAAATTCCCCAATGTTGTCTGTGATTGTAAGATGTACATAAAATGTACCAATAAAGAATTCAATTTTAAAAATGATTTTAAATCAGCAAAATAACTATCAGTATGTTGTGGCATCACAGAGAACAGATTTTGGATTCAGATAAGCCTAAGTTTAAAATCTATCACTTCATCATGCCAACTTAATAATCTAAGGAAAATTGTTTAACTTCTCTAATATTGACATTTGGTATTTTGAAAAAAAGTAATGATGGCAACCATGCATAACACATCTGGAATGTAGTAGGTGCTCAGTAATTAGTAATTCCAGCTTTAGGTCTGTTTTCTTACTGGCAAAATTGATATAGTAAAGCTTACCTTCAATGGCTTATATGAATACTAAAGAAGGCAGTGAATATACATAATGAGCATTTAATAAATAACTAAAGCCATCTGTGTGGAGATGGAATGTACAGTCACCAAACTGACCAGAGAACAGAGGCATCGCAATGTGGGGACGTCACCTGTGCCCTGGATGTGAAAGGAATGAACCACTGAAGGTATGGAGGGGCCAAGACAGACTATTCTCAATTTTTAGCCAAAGGTTGGCTGTTTTTAGAACTAAAAAATAAGGGGCTACAGTCATATAGAAACTCAGAGCCATCAAAAGCAGTCATCCAAGTGGTCAAGCAAAAAAAGACGTTAACAGATATTTAATTCCTACTTACCAGTTATTTTTCCTCTCCCCGCTCTCCCACTAAGTGACCACTGTGCTCTTACTTAGTGATCTTCAAGAATTTTTCTCAACTCAGATTCTTCCATGTTTATCAGTTCCGTTAAAGTGAAGGTTGATATCTTAACTTGAAGCAGAGTTGAGAAGGCTTTTCTCCCAAGAATGCTGGCACTGGTGATTCTACCACATAAATGCCAGCAAGAACATTGACCAAGGAGTTTGCACTTAGATTACCATCTGGTAAGTGAAGATGTCACAGAGCCTCTTCACTTACTCCGGTTATAATGTACTTGTCTATAAAATGAAAGGGATTTCACTAAGACCATTTGATCACTGTTCAGTTCTATTAGTCTTCCCAGTCTCTATTTAATAATGCTTCTCTGTGTAGCTAGTACAGTATATGAATATCTAGACAATCATAACTAGATGACCTGGCAGAGATTACCAAACACATTTCATCTTCCTCTTTGCCGGCTGGTGAAACTACATTCGTAGGTACCTTGTAGAAATCAGACCACATGACTGACTTCCAGCAATGGCCCTGAAAATGTTCTCCACCTTTACTCTCTTCTCTTGTCTCCTGGTAGAGTCAAACTATCCAGCAGAGGATGCTGATGATTGGATGTGGTTTGGCCATATGATAAAGCAGTCTATCCTACTCTTCCCTATCCATCCCACCCTCTGCTCCATCCCTGTCACTGAGTGATGTCGAACACAAGAAACATACCCTTGTTACATAAAGCCACCTAAATCTGATGATTATGTCGTACATTTTTCCTACTCTGACTGCTTGACCAGCCATAAAAAAAAAAGTCAAGGGCCGGAGGGTTAGCTCAGTGGTTCCGGCACCTGCCTTGCAAGTACAAGGTCCTGGGTTTGATCCCTGGTAACCACATACAATGCTGGGCGTAGAGACTCATGCCCACCAGCAATCAATACCACATACCACAGTGCTGGGCATGGTGGCTCACGCCTGTCATCCCAGCACTCGGGAGGCAGAGACAGGAGGATTGCTGAGTTCAAGGCTTGCCTGGATTACATAGTAAGCTCAGAGCCAGCCTGAACTACAAAGCGAAACCCTGTCTCAAAAACAAACAAACAAACAAAAAATTTCAAAAATATTTTCCTTTCAGAAATAAGGTAGATTTCTGGGTCCAATTAGATTATTTGTGTTCCATGAAACGGTCCCAATAAGAAGAGGAAAAGTAAAGGTGAATTTTCTTAAACAAAAAGAACATCTTTTAATGCCAGTTTTTCCTCTACAGTTAGTAGTGCATAAGTTCTGGGTACATGAACCCAAAACTTTGAAGACTATTCTCTCCACCACTAAGCAGCACCACAAACAATCTCAATGACTCATAGGAACCTGGAGATCTGAGAGCTGGAATGGACCTTTGAGGTTTTCCTACCCAGGCTCATCATGACTCGAGTGGAGATGTTAAGGTTATGTAAAAAACCGATGGAAGAACTTGAGCATCACAGTCCACTTTGGGTTACTGTAACAGACTACTGTTACTGGTAACATATGAACAGGAGAAATTTATTTGGCTTATAGTTTTAGAAGTTGGAAAACCCAAGACTATGGTCCCAGTATCTGGAAAAGGCATTGTTGCTGGGTCAGCCCATGACAGGAGGAAGGACAAGTGATCATGGGAGAATTAGGAAGACGGTGCTGGATTTGCTTTCCATAACAAGCCCACCCTTTAAAAAAAAAAAAAACTTTTTTCCACCCTGTAGATCATCTCTTCCCTCCATTGATTGTTTATTTTTCTGTGAAAGTTTTAAAAAATTTTTTCCAGTACTGGGCATCAAACTCAGAACCTTGCACAAAGTAAATCAACCATCAGCTACCCTAGGTTAAACTCTAGGCAATTACAGAAACATGCATAGTAATTTTGGACAAGAAGCTAAATTGAAGAGTGTAAAATGTCTCCTATGACTAAGGAAGGCATTTGTCATTGGCCACCTTGCTTCTGAAGACATCTAATTCAGTTTTGCATACTCAGAGCCTAACCCTGGGCCTGACATTTAATGATTGAGTTATGTTTGCTGGCTTGAATTAAATGTGCATGGAAAGTCTGGGGGATAATTCTCAAAAATCCTTCAGAGGTAGCAATGTGCAGCAAGGAAGGGACATAAGGCAATTCTGTAGAACTAAAAATTCACTGATTTTATAAGGAAAATTTTATGTTACCTACATTTTGGTTTTCCCTTGGGGAAAGAAGAAAAGAATGTCTAAATTTAATTGGTATCCTGTGTATTCACGTTATGTTAACTTGGGGTTACGGAAGTGAAATAAAGTGGGTGGAATAATCAGATCTTTGGCAATTTTGCCTTGAAGAAAATGAAGAGCGGAATCAAATACTCTAGGCCTGGGCCGGAGGGTTAGCGCAGTGGTTCCGGCGCCTGCCTCGTGAGCACAAGGTCCTGAGTTCGATCCCCAGAAACCACATAGAATGCTGGGCGTAGAGACACGTCCACCAACAATCAACACCGCATACCACAATGCCGGACGTGGTGGCTCACGCCTGTCATCCCAGCACTCGGGAGGCAGGGACAGGAGGATTGCTGAGTTCGCGGCAGCTTGCCTGGGCACCATAGTGAGCTCAGGGCCAGCCTGAACTGCAAAGGGAGACCCTGTCTCAAAAGCAAAAATAAAAAATAAAAAAACACTCTAGGCCTGTGGAGGGAGGTCATAAGAAATAGCAGAGCTAAGTGAGAGGGAAGCACCTTCCCATGCTGTCGTGGAGAATTTACCATGGGTAGAGCTAAAGGCATGGTGGCCGAGATGGCGCAAGGTACTAAAAAGCCTCTGGCATAAGCAGGGTCTCCCCCTGTTTCATGTGCCATTGAAAGTTCAGGCAGTGCTTCTCCTAACAGAAACACCCAAACTGTGCAGAGTCCCTTGCATGATGAAATTTAGAACTGCCATCCAAAAGCAATAGCAGTAACAGTAATTATAATATCAACCCTGATCAACTACCCACAAGGTGACAGTGTTTCAGTTCAGCAGAACGCGAATGAATGATGTTCCCCTTTTAACAAAGCCTCCTAGCCTAGAATGACAGAAAGAAAAGTAGCTAACATTTAGCACAGCAGTAAGTGTTGTCTCTGACTCCAGGACAAGGAGTGGCTGGACGTTCCTGTTCAGTTGTTTTACCTTTAAAAAAAAAAAAATGAGAATCGGAATTCTAAGGAATGTGAAGCAGTTGCTCTTAATTAAATAGAAATTTAATGGAGATGGACCCGAAGAAGTTGACGGGTTTTCTCTTCTCGAGGAGACAATGGCATATGTGGCTTTGAGCTGTTGGGGAAAAGTCTACCAAGAAAGGCAGGAGGACAAAGATATATCACTTATATCTGTAACCCTACTTGCAGCAACTATTTAAACCTCAGATTATCAACCTTAATTAAAAATATGTTGTACCAGCCAACATCGTACCTGCCAGAGGTAGCAGCAACACAAGTTTTTATTTGTATCCTACCAAGAAATAGTTCAACTCCTGACTTAAGGGATGGGACCCAATCAAACTAGAAAGTGATCATCTGAAACCCTGTCGCCATCCTCCTTATCTGTACCGGATCTATCCTAAGTGCCTTGTAGACATCAGATCCTGCAGACAGTACCCAGCCCTGTATATATGTTTTTCCAATACATAAATATTTACGATGGAGTTTCATTTATAAATTAGGCTCAGCAGGAGGTTAGTAATAACAAATAAAATAGAACAATCGGATTATGTTGTAATAAAGTACACAAATATAATTTCTCTGGCTGGAGATTTAGTTCAGTGGTTCCAACGCTTGCCTAGCAAGCACAAGGTCCCTTGTTTGATCCTTGGTAACCACAAACAACAATACCGGGTGTGGTGACTCACACCCACCAGCAATCATTACCACATATCACAGTGCCAGGTTTGGTGGCTCACGTCTGTCATCCCAGCACTCGGGAGGCAGAGACAGGAGCGTTGCTGAATTTGGGGCTTGCCTGGGCTATGTAGTGAGCTCAGGGTCTGCCTGAGACCCTGTCTAACTAAAATAATTAAATAAATAAATAATAAAACAAATATAATTTCTCTCTCAAAGTATCTTATTATACTATAAACTTCAGCATAGGACTTTTTTCCTCTGCTTATCAAGAACATCCATCTTTTCACTTACATGAGGTCCTTCATAGCTTTGCTGTAGCATATCTAAATTTCCATCACTCTTGCACTTTGAGGTCATGAAGTTACATGAGCCCCACAAGCACTGTGAAGTCAGGACAAACAATACGGTAATCTGAGAGAGCTAAGTGACTCAAAGAAAGTTGATTTGTACAACTATCAGAAAACTCAGCCGCCTGGAATGTGCCTCCTCTCCCTGACTAGCTTTCATCCTTGACCTTCTGCAGAAAGTGGTATAAGAACCCTCACTTTGTGCTCCTTCTCCTGTTAAGAGGAAAAACCAGTTAAACAGCTCAGCATCTCAACTTACCCAGCCATGCACCACAGTTGAACTAAGCAATTTCAGAGGGCTCCTTCCTCTGAGCATGTCCCTTCCTGGTAAGATGAGGAGAAAATTCTGTCAATAAAATGTATTTACTCTGGGTGCAAAGTGACAGTAGCTAGATGCTCCTCTTCAAATCCTTGTAGCATGGTTTTACATGTCTAGAATACCAGACACTCAAGAGACTGAACAAGAGAATCATGTTGGAAACCAGCCTGCACTACTCATGAGGTTCCTGTCTCAATAGGTGAAAGAAGGGGAGAGAAAGAGAGACAGAGAGACAGAGAGTGACAGGGAGGAGGAAGAAAGAAAGCAGGCTGGGGGTGTAACTCAGTAGTAAAATAGCCACAGTACCAGATTCACTATCCAATACCACCAAAGAAAAAACTAAAAGCAAAAATACTCATAGAAAGATAATACGTAAGTCACCTCACCCACTGAAAATTTGTTTCTTAGTTGTGTCTATCACAGTAATTAAAGAATAGCTCAAGAGGAGTGAAGTAGGTCCCCACATTGAATGTGGGAAAACAGTCTAACTTCTCCTTGTCACTGGTTCTGCGTCTGTAAAATGAAAATAGCAACATGAAATAATATGTCAGACTATAGGGCGCAGAACGCATTTTAGGCTCGCAAGAGAACTCATTAGAAGACTACTGCAGACACCCAGTTAAGAGAGGAGACAGCATGAACAAGGGTCCTGGTAGACCCAGTGGAGAGAAGTGAATAGAGCTGTGGGAGAGTGAATCTGTCAAGTGGATCCTTGGGGAGATCTCTAAGAATCTTCTGCAAAGTATGCAGAGGGGCTAGAGGGTCACAAGCCTGGCTTATAGTACACGCTCATAACTCCTTTCTACCTTGAACTGGCAGGGCCCGTGTGGTGGAGTGAATAACGTATCCATTCCCAAAGATCTCCGTGTCCTACCTAATCCACAGAACCTATTAACTTATTCACCTACTCAATAATAGGGGCTTTGCCCATGTGATTAAGAGGAGAGGGAATTATCCTGGATTACCTGGGGTGTACCCCATGTAATTACAAAAGTACATGTAAGAGGGCCAGTCATGTGAGGACGAGCCAGGAGAGATTAGAAGATGCTATGTAAGTAACTTTGAGCAGGAAGGAAGAGATCAGGAGAGATCCGAAGCTGAAAGAGGCAAAGGACAGCTTCTCCCTTAGACCCTCCATTAACCCACTGATACATTCACTTTAGCTCTATGCAATTCATTACAGAGTTCTGACCAGGAGGATTGTAAGAGAATAATTTGAGTTGTGTTAAGCCACTAAACTGGTGATAATTTCTCACAAAGCTCTAGAGAACTAATACATTTGTATTCAGTGTTTTCTGTCTCTAGCCCAAACTTTTATTCTTAAATCTACACTCATGTTCCAATACTTTCTTGACAATGCCGGGTGTGGTGGTTCATGCCTGTAATCCCAGCACTCAGGAGGCAGAGGCAGCAAATACTTTCTTGATGTGTTTGCCTTAATATAACAAAGTACTCACAAAGTGTCCAAAAGCATTTGTAATCTCCATCTGATATTACTTCCCTCTCCCCCCACAATACACCTGGTCCTTTTACTCTGACCTCAGTCTCTGGAAATAATACTGCTGTTGCATAATCCAAGGGCTTGGGTGTCCTCCTAGGCACTTCCCTTTATTCATCTCACAGCTGGTACTAAACTCATTGCCCAGTTCTTCTATGTCTGTCAAGAGTTACCCATCCCTGTCCACTTTCCCCACTGGGTCTACCAACATCTCAGTTGAACCAATCCCAGGGATGTAATCTTCTCTGTAATGTAGCTTTTGTAATAGTTGTCTAGTTTGCTATCCTGTGCATAGCCCCATCAGCTCTTTAAAAATGCATTCTCTACCCTATAGTCAGAGAGCATTTCAAAGTACAAATCTGATCATGCTTAAAAGTCTGCATGCTACTGGTTTGCTCCTGGATTAAGACCATGATCCTGCCCATGGTTTGAAATGTTCTGCATTATCTGTTTGCTTTATGTAATTCTTCTAAAGAATCTAAAACTAGGGCCAGAGATTTAGCTCAGAGGTTCTGGCGCCTGCTTAGCAAGTGCAAGGTTGCTGGTTAGATTCCGGTAACCACATACAACAATACCAGGCGTCGTGACCACCAGCAATCAGTACCACATACCACAGGGCTGCACATGGTGGCTCAGGCCTGTAATCCCAGCACTTGGGAGGCAGAGCTAGGAGGACTGCCATGAATTTGAGGCTTGTATGGGCGATCTGGTGAGCTCAAGGCCAGCCTGAACTACAAAGCAAGAACCTGTCAGAAGAAGAAGGAAGAGGAGGAGGAGGAGGAAGAATCTAAAACTACAAAGTCCTTCTTCCTCTATGCCCTAAACAAAGCAACCTCCTTCATGTCTTTTCAAATACATCATGCTCTTTCATTCCACAGTACCTGCACAAAGGTTATGTCCTCTTACTTGAAAATGTTTCCGGTCAGTCCTACCTACTGATCTATAACCTTCTTAAAAACAGAACATATCTTCCCACTTACATTACCATCCATTTATCTGCACTGTTTAGCATAGTATCTGAGCCTTCTAAAGGACTTATATATATATATATATATATGTTTCTTATGTATAATTATAAAATATACATAGTATCATTCTAAAATATATTCTATATTTTCTAATACAATTCTATGATAATTTATAAGTGTATATTATATAGCTTTTATATTACACTACACAATAATAAAATATATATTACATATATGTGATGTGTGTAGTATATTATATATATATAATGTATATATTTAGATTACACATATATATTGGCTCAATGAGTGAATGGGAGTCTCCTCTTTAAAGCATAACATACAGTTAGCTTCTATTTAGCCTTCTTATGCTTGATAACCCCACTATGTTTGTCAACCTTCCTTTATTACTTTAAAGAAAATACCTGAGGTAATGAACTTAAATAGAAGAAAGAAAAATAATTTATTTTATTATTATTTATTATGGCTCATGGTTTCAGAGAGTTTAGTCTGTGGTCGGTTGGCCGATGTGTTTGTTCTGATTCCCAGGCAGCCTATCATGGCAAGGAGATGTGGCAAAGGAAGCTGCTCATGTTATGAAAGCCAGAAAGTAAAAAAACACAAAGAGCAAGAGACCAGGGTCCTGCCATCCCCTTCAAGGGCGCACCCCAGTGACCCATGGCCCCCCACTAGGCCACATGTCTTAAAGGTTTCACCACCTCTCAGCAGGGCCCAGGCTATGGACCAACCCTTCGACACATCGGCCCTTCAAAACATTCCAGATCCAGGCTGTAGCGAGCACAAAGAAGAGAATGCCAGGCTCTGAGGAGTGTGCGGTTTACTTCAGTGATGCGATTAAATCTGATTCAAATCTCTTGATGTAGAACCACCTACATTATGACAGCAACTAATGACCTGAAACGTTTATTTGATTGTGTGTGACAGACAGGACTCTAAAATGACATAAAGCCCAATGACCCTCCTCTTTGTTCAGTTCCCTTGTCCTGATTGTGGTGGAACTCTGGATATCATGCAATATCACTGCCCTGATGATACTGCGTTACGTGGCACAGGGATCTTGTAGATGCCATTGAAGTTGTGAACGACTTCATCTTAACCTAGGTGAGCCTGACCTAGTAAGTTAAGCTCTGAAAATCAGTTTTCTCTGGCTATATTTGGAGAAAGAAAGCAGAGACGATGCTGTGAACAGCTTATAGGCAATGCCGTGTCTCAAACTGAAACTAGTAAGAAAGTGTAGCTTTGTGTCGTATTATCACCAGGAACGAAACTCTGCAGCCACCTGAGTTCCCTCAGAAGAGGAAGTCCTAGATGAGAACTGTGGCCTCCGCTAATCACAGCCCTGCGAGGAGAGAGCAGCAAACCCAGTCATGCTGTGTCCCAACTCCTCACCCATAACAACTGTGAGGTTATAATATGTGTCAGTTCAGGTATTAGTTTGCAGTCATTTGTTACACAGCAAAACAGGACCAATATTGTCCAGCTGTACAGCATTGATTTTTTTTTCTTTCTTTTTTTGGCTGAGTACGAAAAGCATGCTGAATTAGAACGTTCCATGAGAAGGCAGTTTTTAATTATCTTTGTAACCAAGGCATCAAAGAACTTTAAATGTTTTTTTTAGCAGCATTGACTTTTCTCACTCTGAAAACTCAAAAATAGCTAAACAGATTTTCTTTAGAACTTTCCAAAAATAAGGATTTCTTAGGGCTGAAATCAAGTCTGGGAAATGTTATTATAGAAAGGAAAAGAAGCTTAAGTAGTGTAAATAGCTCAAAATAGGATGCATGGATGGACCTTCAAGCTTCTGTGGAGAAAGTTTTTCATTGTTGAGGACATCAGAGATGTCTGGTCACTAGAGTTCCGGGCAAGGAGCCAAAAGAGGCCCTGTGCCTGGTGATGTCCTTGTCACTCCAAAGAGTGGACAGAGGGCAAGAGATCGAACCAGAACTAAGATGTCATCCTTGCTAAATTCTACTCCAAAATACAAATCGTGCACCCAGAAGTGGTTTTGTAAGGCATGTGGTCTCTCCTTATGGCTCAAGCTGAATTGTGATCTAATCACAATATAAGAATACACTTTTCATTCTGTCAAAATTCTTCAGCAAACAGGCTTGATCTCATTTTAAAGCTTCTTTTCATTTCCATGATTTGGCCCAAGATTCCCGAGCTTTATCTACCAGTCTGTCCCATCATTCCAGGAGGCTGAATCTGAAAATCACTGAACACAAAAGTAATATCTAGCAGATGTGAATTCCTCTTTAACACAGCCTTACCCAAAGCCGGGTCGTGCTGCAAATATTGCTGTAAAGCTTTTCTTCATAGTGTAATTTTCCAAAGTCCTTCCTTACCATTCTAGAGATTTACACTTTATTCTCTTTGATTGTAAGCAATTAAAGGCAGGCTCAATCCTCTAGCAAGGACCAGCTATAGTAGAAGAATTTCAGAATCTGGATCCCAGCACGTATATCCCCTCAGTTGTTTGTGCACTTCAGCGGGAGTCTCACTACTCCTCCAACTCAACTTACCTAAAAGGAAGCATACAATTTTCCCCCTAAACAAATTGGTTTGTTCCTGCATTTGGTTTCTATTTCAATTATTCCCATCTAAAAATACTTAATCACCTTTTATTCTTCCTTCTCACTCATATTCTTTATCTACACACAAAAGCATCCTTGCCTTTCAAGAAAATTAAGGTTTTAATTTTGTAAAACGATGTGGCTGGCACAACACACAAAGTCTCTTGGAGAAGTCTTGCGCATCTTCTCTTTTCCATCCAGCAGCTTCTGCAGAAAGTGCGGTATGACCTTCTCCCTGTCCTCTCCCTGTCTGGTCTCTAATTCATCTTACAATCTCTTCTGACTTTCTGGAACTCTGGTCTGTGCTCGTTTCTTCACACACTCAAGCCTCCATGTGCTTGCACTGCTTACACAATAGAACTTAATTTCTTTAGATTGTTTTCTCAAGTCCTCAGCAAGCCGGCTTTGGCTTGGAGCCGAGATGAAAGACAGGAGTTACTGCTTTGACTCTGAATGCGAGTGAATCATTCTGCCTCTTAGAGTCTCAAGTCTCTCCACTATGAGGTTAGAGCCATTGCTACATCCTAACAGACATCGAGTCCAAATTTATGCCTAGACACAATTTCACATAAGATACACTTTTTAACCTTGTTGATTTCTCTCTATATTCCTCTACTCCAAATCTTCCAGTCCACAATCACTTTCCGTTTGTTTCTAAAATACACTCGAAACACTATGCTACACATTCGCTGAGTCTCTTCCCTCTAAACAGATTCTTTTTCCTTCTTTGATTCATCTTTTAGCTGGGCTTTTCTCTCTAAAATTCAAATAAGTATCTATCTTCCTAGTGAAATGTTTCCCTATAGCCCTGATCTCTGATCTCAGACGTTAGACTGTTGTGTGGCCCTGACGGTTTCTAAGGTTCTGCAGCACTTAGCTGGAGGCCGTTTAATCTGCTTACCTTTCTCTGTGCTTCTTCGCTCCTCCTTGAAAATACTCTGAGAGGAGGGAGCATCCTCCAAACATGTGTTGCTCAAGAGGACAGTGGCGGCATCTTCTCAGTCAGAGAGCATCTGGGTAAATGAGGGACTCTTGGCGTCCTTTGGTGGCAGTCCTAATGAATTCTTAATTAGCATATTAGTGGCTACACTCCACAGCTGGTTTTGTAGGGCACTTCACAATTATTCATCAGTTTCTATCAAGATATTCTTAAGAGATGAGCAAGAAACATCATTCACTGCCATTCTTTTTCTCCAAATTGAGAAAAGCAGTGTACACTGATCTTATGATAAATCAAGAATATGAAATGCAAAAATTTGTCATGTAAACCTGAAATGATTTACTGGTCTTGGCCTTTTGTGCCAATGCCAATGCTTTTCTAGAAAGTTTTTCTATAAGAAGTTAAATAATGTCCTGTTTGATTTCATTGAACTGATAGGAGTCTTGGGAGACTGGAAGACTCTTCTGTTTAGCTAAAATCTTTTACTTTAACACCTGAAAAACATGATTTTATTTTACTTCAACTGTCAGATTCATTTATGTTTTTCTGATTAAAGTAACACAAACAAAATCCAAAGTAAGTTTTAAAAAATCACATAAAGGACGGATAAGAAAAAAGAAAATAGAAAAATTGATTTTAAAAAATAAAATCAATAAAACCAGTAAACTTCTGGTGAAAATGTTGAGGCAACACCGACAAAATTCACAACTTCACAATGTTCACAGTGAGGTGAGCCAACGCTGTCACTCTAGCAGATGTTAGGGCCAGATTTATGACAATAAACTCAAGAGCTTAGAAAAAATGAAACATATCTGAAAAAAATTTTAAAGAAGCAAACTACTCATTGTGTAAAAAGAAAAAGCCTGAAGAGTTCCTCTATGAAGAACACAGAATTTGTAATTTAATCCTCCCCACAACAAAATGCCCAGTCCAAGCGATCTCACAGTTGAATTCTGCCAAACATTTATTAAAGAAATGTCAACCCTAGACAAACTGTTAGCAGAAAATGAAAGAAGAAACACCACCTAATTTATTTTAACAGGCTAATAGTACCCTAAATCCAGAATCAGAAAAACACTATGAAATAGAAAGTTAGAGATAAATGTCTTTTATAAGATACTTCCTTAGTAATTATTTAATAAATCAATTTTTTTTTTGAGACAAGGTGTCTCACTTTGTAGTTCAGGCTGGCCCTGCACTCACTATGTAGCCCAGGCAAACCTCGAACCCAGCAATTCTCCTGCCTCTGCCTCCCGAGTGCTGGGATTACAGGTGTGAGCCACCACGCCCAGCAAAATTAACTTTTTAAAAATATTTTATAACAAGACCATGACAAATGCAAAGTTGTAGTGATTTTAAAACATTAAAATTTATCATGAGTAAAAAAGAAAAGCTTAATAATCAATTCAATAGTATCAGAAAAGCATTTGATAAAATCCAACACCCGTGCATGGTAGAAATTCTCAGAAGACTAAAAATAGAAGGGAATTTCCTCAATATGATTTAAAAACCCTTCTCTCTACATAAGAGTTAACTTGAAATAGGTCATAGATCTATATTTGTGGTTTTGAGAGCTAAACTACAAAATTTTCAGAAGAATACAAAGTGAGAAATCTTGACAATTTTGGCTTAAGCAAAAATTTCTGAAATAAGACATGGGAAGTATGAACTATAAAAAACTTGATAAAATGAACTTCAGCAAAATTTAAACATTTCAATTTTCAAAAGACACTGCTACAAACCAAGTCACAAGTGGAAAAATATTGGCAAAACTTCATATAATCAAAATACATG